>PISW01003990.1:0-183295 GCA_004023785.1 Mungos mungo | reverse complement strand
GGGGATGGCGGGGTCGAGCCCCGAGCTGGGCTCTGTGCTGACAGTGTGGAGCCTGCTTGGGATTCTCTCTCCTCCTCTCTCTCTGCCCCTCCCCTGATGATGTTCTCGTCTCTCAAAATAAACAAACATTTTTTTTAAAAAAGAGAAGACATACAGAAAGTATCCTATCTATATGTTTTTAAATGTTTATTTTGGGGGACAGAAAGTGCACATGTGTGCACCAGTGGGCAAGGGGCAGGGAGAGAGGGAGAGACAGAATCCTAAGCAGGCTCCGTGCTGTCAGTGAGGAGCCCGACATGGGGCTTGACCCCACACACCCTGAGATCATGGCCTGAGCGGAAATCAAGAGTCAGATGCTCAGCTGACTGAGCCCCCCCGATGCCCGTCTATCTGTATATTGTTACGTATTTGTGTGTGTGCCTGTGTGTCTATACCTCCCTCCTGCCCTAGAATGCAGTCAAGAAATGCAAAACTATACAGCCAAAAATCCGTCACTGTCCCTCGTTCCCATCTAGGGCCCAGCCTCCCTTCCCGACCGGCCACACTGATCGCAGTGGAGACGGTGAGGTCAGGCCCCGCTTGCTCGGCTGCCCCTCCGTCTCTGCAACTGCTTTCTTGTTGATGTCTGAACAGCGTGTGGCCTCCTCGCTGGGCAGTGCATTGATGAAGTGATTGATTTATTAATTGTTTAGGATTAACTGCGCGACAATCATTTAGCAGCACCTGTCACGTATCAGAGGCCCAAGTGAGACACCAAGGGCCGAGGAAAGATAGGACAGGCGAACAGGACGACTCATGCGGGGAGATGGTGCAAGATTCAAGGTGTCAGGAACCGTGTGTGGCTGAGTGGCCCTCTAGGAATGGGGGTGGGAGAGGCAGCCACGGGGGTGACCCTGGTTTCTGGTTTGGACAGCTGTGTAGACCGTGGGTGCCACTGTCCATCCTGACGTGGGTCTGTGCCACATCACAGCAACTCTGGGTACCTGGATGTCCCCTGTGCTGCCCAGGGGGCGACCCGGCCGTACACGGTCTCCCACCCCAAAAGGCCCAACCCTGAGCGAGGCAGATTGGGGCCAAGTGCTCACCACGCTGAGGATGGCGTAGACAATGACGTCGATGGACACGGTGGTTGGCTTCCGCCAGTCCCGCACGGGCCGCACGCCCTTCTGGTAGTTGGCCAGGAGGTATTCGGACAGCCTCAGGAGCGCGGGCCTGGAGGCGTTCTGGGCCTGGGGGTGCTCCCTGAGCCTGGCTGGGAAGAGCAGTGCACAGGGGGCATCAGAGCCTGAGGCTTCCCCCGGCTCTGGCCGTGGTTTGAAATCTATTAAAAGGAAAACGTCCCCACGATTTCTACCTCAGAGTCCCAGGCACCCCCGCAGACGGAAGCTCCCGTCCCTGGAACGTTTTGTCCACGGAGATTCCAGCCCAAACCCGAAGGTATCATCTCCTAAGGGAAACCTACACACTCATTTCCGTGAGGGAGGGGAGCTGGGCCGGAAACGCAGGGGATGTATGACGGGCGAGGTCTAAGTGGCCAGGGGCTGCAGGAGAGGGTCTGCCCAGAGGAGGGGGTTGCAGGAGACGGAGGAGGGGCCGGGGAGCCTAAGGAGGCGTGGCCCTCGGGCATGTGCTGGAAGGAGGGGGTTGCCAGGGCAGGTGGCCCCAAGTGCACAACCCCTAAGCCCAACGGTCTGCATAGAGCTTCACCTCAGTCAAGGGCAGGACTCAGCGTCTGCCCAGATCCTCGCCGCCTCCCTGACCCCAGCCGCCTGTTCACAAAGACAGAAAGGAGGCATCCCACGAAAACTGCTGTTCCTTCCTGCGAAATCCCCTCCTCAGCCTCGCACACACAAACTCCTGTTGGCCAGGTCCCCTTCGGAGGGCTGACTGACGGGCAGACTGGTGGGGTTGGGCAGAGGGTTAGACGTAAGGTTCCAGGAGGTGAGGAGACACTGAATGGTTCCCAGAGCAGGAGGCCTACAAGGACAGCATAGCGATGAGAAAACCCAGCTCCTAGGTCCTCACCCCCTTCTATGGGGTGTCGTGTGCACCTGTTCTCTCTCTGGGAAATAGTAGAAGCACCTCCTGAAAGGTGCCAGGAAAAAGAAGGTAAAAGGCACAGGGGCAAGGCTGCTAAGGGACCGGCAGGGTGCCTCTGGGGTCTTCCACAAACTGGGCACCAGTGGGCCTGACTTTCTCCAAACAAGACTGCCTCTTCTCCCATCTTGTCTGTACAATGTGGGCAAATTCCTGCTACAGGTCCCCCCTCCTGCTCCCCACCCACCTGTCCCTGATCAACTTTCTGCTTCCCTCGGAAAGACAGAGAGGAGCAGAGACAGGGGCAGGACGAGAGACCATTTATCGTCTCCTGTGAAATAACATCAGTTAACACATTCTCCGTCTCAGTCTTCAGGCAGCCCACTGGGGTGGCCGTCAGGACCGCATTGTTCCCAGATAAGAATCCCCAAGCCTCGGAAAGGTGGGGACTGTGCCCCACAAGTGCGGGGCGTGAGATCAAATCCAGATCTCCGTGTGCCTTCACAATGCCAGCAACAGCTCGGATCCTATTGCTGGGAATCGGACCTGTGTGAAGGGAGCCAGATCGGACCATAATTTTCAGCCAAGAAAACTCCAGGCCACAACCGTCTCAGAAACACAGCCACGGTCTGCGGGTCCTGCCGGGCTTCCCCAGGGACGGCTCGAGGGAGGGACACCGGTGTGCACGTAAGCTCTTCCCACCTGCTCAGGCTGGGATGGCGTCCTAACTCTCCCCAACCTAGCGCTGCATGGAGAGAAAACCGTCCAATACAGGGAATAAATATTGTTTGTGGCCAAAGGAAACGAATCCTTTTGTGACCCAAACACGTCCCATCCCAGAAAAGCAGGAGGAAAGTGGAGGGGAATGCAGAGAAGTTTGGGGTTTCTGGAGCTTAGCTCTGGAAGGGAGCTTGAGGAAAGGGGGCCCAGGGAGCCCACGCCACAAAGACCAGTGAGGCCGAGGTTGGTTCTGGTCTCCACTCTGTGCTGTGTGACCGTGAGTGAGTTACTCCCCCTCTCTGGACCACAGCATTCCCATATATAACAAGAAGGGACAGACCAGATGAAGTCCAAGGTCCCCTGCAGCTGCCATTCTGAGAGTTTGGGGGCAGGGCAAAGAAGAGGGAAGCCCCTCTCTGCAAACCCTGCCCCCACCTGCCAACCCACCGCCCCTACTTTTGAGGTGGACCCCAGTGCCTTCAAATTCTCGTGCTCAGATGTGATGCGATCCCTGAGTTTCCTGAAGCAGCAGCCACTCCAAAACGTTCCCCCCCGCCCGCCCTGGCAACCCCTGGGGGGATCAAACATCCCCCACCCCACTTCTGCAGGTGGCCAGCCAAGTCACCGACCCCTTACCTTGTCCCTGCGCCAGGAGCGCGGGAAGAAGCAAGGCCAGCAGGGTCTGTGTCGCCCACGACAGCATGGTGACTTTCCAGGGGGTGGGGTGCCTTGGAGTGGCCTCAGGGTGAGACGTGCGGAGAGACAGCGGCCTGCCCCCGCTGTGCCCGCCTCATGTCCCGGCCGGCCTGCCTCCCAGGGCCGCCTCCCGCACCTTCTGAGGCTGCGGCCTCACACGGCCGGGGCCACCAGCTCTGGGCAGTTGCCAGGTTTTCCTGCAATCAGTCCTTCAGCCTGATCAGGTTTCGGGGGCGGGAGGGCGGGAGGGAGCCAGTGAGAGGGCAGCCCGCCCAGCTGACGTCACGGGGCAGGACCCGTCCACCCCTTCAGCCATGTGGCCCGGCCAAATGCCCCAAGGAGTGACTTGGGGTAGAAGGTGGAGGGCGCTGCAGGGGTACAGTCTGTCTGCTCGGAGAGGCCCTGGACTGCCCCCTTCATTTATGTCCCGTGGCTACTGTGCTTGGGTATCATGGGGCTGGGGCTGGGGGCCAGGGGAGGGGTGAGGCAGGTGCAGGGGGGCCGTTCCCTCACCCCTCCTCCTAAGCAGGGGCCGGGCATGTGGTTACCTCTGCCCTTTGGTCCTCATCGAAATATTTATTTATTTATTTTTCTCAGTGAAATATTTAAATTTAAATATTTAAGTAGTACCTGTGTATGTAATTTATACTATGCAAATATATTTATATATTTTTTCATATATATAATATTTATTATTAAGTTTATTTTTTAGAGAGAGAGCACAAGTGCCGCAGGAGCAGAGAGAGAGGAGGAGAGGGAGAATCCCAAGCAAGTTCCGAACTCTGACAGCGCAGAGCCTGATGCAGGGTTTGAACCCATGAACGATGAGATCATGACC
Source organism: Mungos mungo (assembly GCA_004023785.1). Classification (NCBI taxonomy): domain Eukaryota; kingdom Metazoa; phylum Chordata; class Mammalia; order Carnivora; family Herpestidae; genus Mungos; species Mungos mungo. The sequence goes on along the minus strand of PISW01003990.1, from coordinate 179,004 downwards.
TGAGCCGAAATCAAGAGTCGGAGGCTTCACTGACTAAGCCACCCAGGCTCCCCCATAATATGTATTATGAAAACATAATAAGGGCACCTGGGTGGTTCAGTCGGTTGAACATCTGACTTCAGCTCAGGTCACGATCTCACGGTTTGTGAGTTCAAACCCCGCATCGGGCTCTGTGCTGACAGCTCAGAGCCTGGAGCCTGTTTCCGATTCTGTGTCTCCCTCTCTCTCTGTCCCTTTCCCACTTGTGCTCTGTCTCTCTCTCTCTCAAAAATAAAGTAATATTAAAACATTTTTTAATTTAAAAAGGGGAATACAACAATACATGCTTATTACAGAAAAATGTGAAGAAACATTAAAATCATCCATGGGCTTACCCACTACCCAGGGACAGCCTCTGTTGATATTCTGACATACATGCCTCTATGATTTTCTGTCACGATGTGTACAATGAAGTAAATCCACCGGACATATGATTGGATCCCATCCCTTCCTTTGCTTATTAGACCATTTCCTGGACATTCTCAATACTTCCCTTTTAAGAATTTAAAAAAAAATTTTTTTTTTTTTGAGAGAGAGCATGAGCAGGGGAGGGGAAGCGGGGGGGATGGGAGATCTGAAGCAGGCTCTGCGCAGACTGCAGTGAGGCCGAGGCAGGGCTGAAACTCACAAACCATGAGATTATGACGGGAGCTGGTATCAGATGCTCAACCAGCTGAGCCCCCCAGGCGCCCCATCCTTTTCACTGTTTTCCTGAAAGAAGTGTCTCTTTTTCTTTTGTTGGTAGAATAGGAAAGGAGCTATCCCTCAGATCTCCAGTTGTGTGCCCACAAACTTGTGTGAGTGTGACTGTGAATTTCTGTTTGAGGGAATCTCACTCCCGCTTTACCGTTTGGGTAGAAGTGGGCTTTTTGGCCTCCAGTGGGTGAAAAGCAAGACACATCTGTATCAAATCCTGGCAAACTTCAACCACAAAAGATATTTATTCCTTTCAATTCTGTTTCCAGTTGGACTTAAGCGTGGCATAGGCTGGGAACACTGGGAAGGAAGAATTTTCTCCCTTGTCATTGTTAAAAAAAAATCACCTTGGGCAGGGACGAGTCCTTTTTGATTTGGTCTGGATTTCCCCGCCTTACTCATGTGCACAATGAAATGTGCTTCAGCATTTCACAGTCACTGACGGAGTCCCTTCAGACGGCTATTAGCCGGAGTTTGGTCCTGGGATGTTGGGTTGGGCTCAAGGCGATGGGCTACCCTTCTCTGAAGTCAGGTGCTTCCTCACTGTGCAATCCAGACAAAACAAGGAGAATCATCCCCAGGAATTCCTTCTGGAGGAAGGCAGTTGAGGACACGTGGCAGAATAGGGGAAACTGGGCATCCCCAAACTTCTAGGCAATTTAAAGAGCTAGGCACCCCCACACCGGGGTGAGTACACGCAGGCTTGGCAGCAGGACATGGCCAGAAGCAGGCTGTCCCCGAGCCCCCAGGCTGAGGTCTTGAAGGGGCTCAGACTCGGGAGGGACGCTTGTGGGTTCCTGAATACGCGTCCTGAAGCCCAGCATCCGGAGTGAGACACAAAGATTCGCAGGCTCATGCTCCTTTCTCATTGTCACTGAGAAATCGGCTGTGAGTTTCTAGAAGGATGTTTCATCTTATTTATGTCCATTATAAAATCTACATCTAGCATGACACCATCCACTGACGGGGGCCGTTCCCATGACCGTTAGCAGGTTTGGCGCTTAGCAGGAATCCCCTTGGGATTTCCATTACAGCTATTGATTCATTAAAGAACAAAGAGCACTTAGCTGCTCCCCTCCGTGTCCTAACTACTCCCTCCGAAGACCCCATGTGTCCCCCCGGGGCTCCCTGTGCATACCCACAAGGCACCATGGCCCCAAGCCATGACCAGTGTGGCCTGGAACTCATTCCTTCCTCGGAGTCAAGCTGCCTGGAGACAGAACAGAAAGAAGCATCCAGCACTGAACTCATGCGGGTGCGGTGCCCACGTATGGACTGGGGGAGGGGGCAAGAAAGCGGTGCCCAGAAACAGAAAATACAAGGACAGGAAAAGAGGGACCTGGAGAAGGAGAGGGAGAGAAGGTAAAAATAAAAGGAAGAATGAAAAAGAAGATGAGAAGAAAACATTGGCAGGAAACGGAGAAGAAAAGGAAGGTAGGGAGAAAAGGAGAGGAGGAAAAATAAAGAGAGAGAAATAGACGGAGGACAAGAAAAGAAGGCTGCAGGAGAGGCGGAGCCATGGAGCTGGGGTGGCCTGATTAGGGCTGGCCGAGGCCGCGGGCCAAGCCCCAGGCAGGGGGCAACCAGAAAGCCTGGAGACCCTGTCCTCTGAGCCCCAAGCCTTCATTTGTGCTCTGAGCTCCTGGAATCCTCCGGGACTGGCCAACTGTGCCGGGGAGGGAAGAGAATGTCTCGGTACAGTGTGTGCATTAGAGAATTAGCCTCTTAGGTAATAGGATTATTGCGAGCCGGGCAGGCCACAGCCTCGAATGGAGATGTAGTGCCTCTCTGCCTCTCTGATAGAGCATCAGTCAAGTTTCCCCCTGAAGAAATTTCCTATTAATGGATTTGATGGCACAGCAAGACAGGAGGTAGTTGGGGCTGGCCAGTGGCGGGGTGTAAATTGCCTCCGATGAAACAGTGGAGTCACTTTTGTGCCTTTTAAACAAGATAAAAATTAGTGCGAGGCCTTGATGAACTGGCCTTGGCCGGTGGGGACGAGGGAAAAGCAGAGGCCTGGCTAATTTGATTCCGGAGCTCTGCCTGCAGACGGCCGGGCTCCTCCGGGAACGGAGGCAGACACGCAGACGGCAGCGGCCCAGGGTGGGTAATGAAAAGCCCTGAGGATGCAGGGCCTGCAGGCCTGTGCCTGGGCTTTGTGTCCATCTGCTCCCAACATGGTGCCCAGGAGGGCGGTACTCACGTCCGTGCTTGGTGCTTTCCAGGACTCAAACAGCCTGGGTCTAAACCCTACGGAGCACTCTGAGACTCCACGCCAGAGCCCAGGCCCATGCAGGCGCACACCGTCCTGCTCCTTACCACGAAGCTTGCTCCCATTTTCCAGGTTAAAACACAGAGCCCAGAGAGCCTCCATGATTAGCCTCCACGACTTGCCTCCGTTCCCACAGCCCATTAGGCGCGGAGCTGGGGTCCCTCAGATTCCTGGCTGCAGCCTTGGATTTACAGTCATGTCTCCCATCTCGTCCAGGGAATTTTACTGGCCTCTAAAACTTTTACCACCAAAGAGCCTGACCTTTTAAAACCTATAAACTTAGAAAAAGTTCTGCCATCTGTCGGATCATCTGGCCCCACCAGGCGCCCACCTGCTGGGGAAGGGCTTTGGGTCTGTCATCTGGTTCTGAGTGGGGGGCAGCTTCACGCTCCCCCCGCAGCTTGTGGAGGGGGTCCTTGGAGCCCCTGTGGGCTCTGCCCCTCAGCTCTGGGAAGGGCACGGGGGCCGGTGGGGGAGCCCTTCTCCGCTGCTTCCAGGCACCTGATGCGTCCTGGCCGGAGACTGAAAGGTTTAGGGGAAGCCGGGGAGATGGGAAGGGACCTGGGTCAGGGTCGTTTTCCTGCCCAGAGAGGCAGCAGCGGCCCTTCCGGAGAGGAGAGAAAGCAGCGGTCTCTTCCCTCCTGGCCCGTTCCTTCCTTGGTGCCCCGTCACGCCCCACCTCGACCTTTCCTCTGTCAAGGCCCTGCGCCTTGGAATGCCCGGGGTCTGCGCGGTTCCCAACAGCCCCTGCCAGTTAGCAAGGACGCTGTGTGCCAGGCAGTGTGCTCAGCTCTATCACTTTTAACCTCTATTTCCTCTGAGGAGATATTATTATTCCCATACCGCAGACGAGAAAAGGAAGGCACAGTGGAGGGAAGCAGCCCATGGAGACTTCCGGAGCTGATAGGTGGAGGGTGTGGTGATAGGTCCTACAGACGCGAAAGCCTGGGCTCCTAACCACCCAATTACATGGAGTCTAGAGCATTCCGTAGGCCTGAGGCCCAGGCTGACTGGAGTCTGGCTCCGACCCCACGTAGGGATGGGCGTAGCCCCCAGTCCTGCCTCGACTGCTCTCAATGAAAGGGCAGGCTCATTGGGCTGGCCCTACATCAGCCTGCAAATGAAGATATTTGTATTAAAGTGTAGTTGTAAGTAAGAATATAGGATAACTTCATGGACCATTTCGTATAGTGTTTTCCCCAGGACAGACTGGATTCAGAAATACGGCCCTTTCCCATCCTAGCCCCAGGATAGCCCGTTCTCACAACCGCTAGGTATGGGGCCTCACGGCACACGTGGGAGCAGTGACCTTCTGCACCCCCCCTCCCCCTGCCCCGGGATGGAAATGGCGCTGGAATTTCTGGACTAGAATATTATTCTGTCGAGTCTCGTGCCTGGGAGGAGGCTTCCTTCGAAGAATGAGGTTTTATTGTCCTCTGTCACCTGGAGAAGAAGCCTTTTCTAGTCCTCCAAGCAGACAGGATGGAAATCCTGATGCAGGTGGCACAGTGGGGCTTTTTTCTGTCAATATGGACCCCGCTGAGTTCATTCTAAGGCGCCACCGTCCACATGCAGACAGGCAAGCAGTGGAGGTGAAGAAGCCCCCAAGCAGGGGGGCCGTGAAGCTGTGCTTCTCCTTTGGGACCTTCTAAAGCACCGTGGGGATGCAGGGAGGGATTCCACGGGTCTGGGAGGACCCAACACCCTGTGTCCTACCAGACTGAGTGTTTCCGTCTGCAAATACTCCTTTGCTTCCTTGTCCTGCCTCTTCCCTTAATAGGTGTTCGTACGGGAATCCCCAACCTCCATCTGCTGCAGGAAGGGATGGAGGAGGCGGGGGAGGGGGGGACGGGGGTCTGTTCCCAGTTGGGCCAGTGTGGTGGCAGCAGCAATGGTGTGAGAGAGAGAAGCGCCCGAGCAAAGTAAGACCCCAGGGGCCCCGCTGCCACACCTTCCTAGAGATCTTCCTGTGGAGACCCGGGGACTTGTTTTCCTAAGGGCGGTGGCAGTCCTCCGTGCAGGCCGTGCGGCATCATGGTGTATGACTCGGCAGAGAGGCAGCCCCGCCCTTCTCTTCTCTCCCCTTCTTCCCTGCGCGGGAGGGCGGCCATATTGCTCTGGGCCCTTACAAGTATCCGAGGCCCGGATGTTCCAGCTTCTGGAGAAAGTCTCCTTCCGATTGGAGGAAGCTTCCCTTCCACCTCAGCCCCCAGGTACCCATCACCTTCTCTTTGTTGGCCACAAACAACAGAACCAACTCCAGGGTGATCTCCAGGGTACAAGGTCACCCTGGAAAGTGCGTCCAGAGCCCGCAAGCAAAGGCTGGGCGTTAGTGTGGCTGGCAGCGTGTCATTGGCCCATCTGGTCACCCCAGAGCTGGGCCCAGGGACAGAGGGTTGTTGGGCTTAAATTTCTCTCTTACTCAAATTTTGATTTCTAGAAAGGAAGGGACTAGAGAGGCCTTTTTATCCCTTCCCTTGTTTCTCGGAAGATTAGTGCCTTAATGTATTGTTATTAGTATTTTCCAAAAAAATTTTTTTTCAGAGAAAGAAAAGTCACAAGCCCCCTTGGGATTCCAAAGCAAAGTTTCCTCTACTATTAAACTTTAATTGCACTTGGTACCATTTGAATCATTTCCTTTTATCCTGTAGAAATGAGTTCCGGCTCCCATCCATCCTCTCCGTGGTCTCTGAGAGGGTGAGAACACAGTGGTCATTTCCAGGCTCTTCCAGAGGCAGAGATGAAGACATTTACCAGCGTTCGTGCGGCTCCGCATGGTTGACGATGCACTTCCCGCACTCACCCTGACACGCAGGAGAGCTCTCTGAAGTAGGTGATCTTGTCCCCACTGCAGAGCTGGGGGCTCCGGCTCTGAGACATGGAGAAACTCGCCCAAGGTCACTCAGCAAACGAGCCTGGTTTAGAACCCCAAGCCAAGAGAAGATCCGAGTCTCTCTTCTGCCCTTTCCACGGGGGGAAGGAGCGGGGAGGAAGGACCATCAGGCCGTGTGGTTCTTGCCTCAGGGGTGGTGAGGCTGGACCCGGGGACGGCGTGGGGAGGGAGACATGTTCCTCATCTATGCTGTCCTGCCTGTAAATGTTGTCCCGTGTAAATGCATCACCTCATTGAAAAGAAACGAGATGGGTTCTTACAAGGAAGCAGGAGGAAGAATAGAACACCAACCGACTCTAGCCCTGCTTCCATCGCGAACTCCCAGTGTGGCTGTGGGCACACCGTCTATACCTCTGTCTAACCACCTACCAAATCCACAGACTCTTTCTGAGCCTGGTATGGTTCCATCATTATTCACCTGGAATGGGGCAGGCAATGCCAGCACCACCTGGGTCACATCAAGCATGCCCCCTCCCAGATACTCTGAGACCCGCTCCCTTACCCCCCGCCCCCAACAATCACGAAAATCACAATTCATGTGTTATGAAAACAGCACAGACTGTGGAGTCAGACTTGACCTCAAGTCTCAGTTGCTCGGCTCACGAGTCCTTCAACCCTGGTCCAGACACCTAAAGCAGCCACCTCAGTTTCCTCATGTCTAGAGTGGGCAGAAGCATGTGTGCCCCTCCGGGGGTCCTGAGGACTCAAGGCACTGAGGGAGGCACAGCTCACAGCCCAGTGCCCGGGACAGAGCACAGGCTCAGAAGCTGTTCGTTTCCTTCCCAGTACAAACAGAAGGGATCAATAGAATTAATAAATAAATGAGGTAATGGCTTGTGAACACTCTAAAAGTTAAATACAGCAAGAGAACCTGAAAGGGGTGGGTTCCCAGCAGCCTGGGAAGAGGGCGGGGGTGAGGCGGGGAGCAATAGCTTGTGAGTGAGCCTGGCTGCCCTCACCTGCCTCCAATGTCACCTTCCCGGCGAGAGCTGCTCCGGCCGCCCTGACATTACACCCATGTTCCTTCCCCACACTGCTGCCTGCACGCTGCACGCTCCGTTTATTTGTCTTGTTTATTATCTGTTTCCCCTGCTAGAACGTGAGCGCCACAACGGCGAGCGTTTTCTGCTCTCGGCTTACTGAAGTGTAATTGGGAAATAAAATCGTGTACATTTAAAGTGCAGAGCGGTGATTGGATATACACATGCCTTGGGAAATGATTACCACGATCAAGTTAATGAACATATCCACCGCCCACACAGCTCCCTTTCTGTGGGAAGATGCTTCGGATCTCCTCTCCTAGCAAACTTCAGGTATACAGTACCGTATGGTTATGTTACCACCATGCTCTGCGTAAGATCCTCAGAACTTGTCTTTTTTTTTTAAGATAAAGTTTTTTAATGTGTATTTGTGAGAGAGAGACAGAGACAGAGACAGAGTGTGAGCAGGGGAGGGGCAGAGAGAAGGAGACACAGAATCTGAAGCGGGCTCCAGACTCTGAGCTGTCCGCACCGAGCCCGACTCAGGACCCAAACTCACCAACTGAGAGATCATGACCTGAGCTGAAGTCGGACGTTCACCAGCTGAGCCACCCACGCACCAGAACATTCATCTGACAACTGACAGTTTGGACCCTTGATCGACGTCTCCCTCACAACGCCCCCTCCCCTTCCCTGGAAGCCACCATCCAGCCTCTCCCTGCTTCACAAATTTCACTTTTTGTTTGTTTTAGATTCGACGTATAGTGATACCATACGGTATTTGTCTTTCCCTGTCCGGCTGATTTCACTTAACAAAGTGCCATCCAAGTTCATCACATGGCAAGGTGGCAGGATTTTCTCTTTTAATGTCTGAATAATAAATATTTCATTGTATGTATTGATCCTATTTTCTTTATCCAAGGAACACAGGGTGCGGGTACTTCTTCGGGTCCTGATTTCACTTCCTTTAGGCACATGCTCAGGAGTGGGACAGAGGTCGTCCTATGTTTGAATTGTTGAGGACCGTCCACACTGTTTTGCACAATGACTGCACCGGTTTGCATTCCCACCAGTAGGACACAGGGTTCTCCTCTCATCCGCGTTCTCCCAAATATTTCTCATTTTCTTGTCTTTTTGATAACAGCCATCCTAACGATCCTGGAGTGATAGCTCACTGTGGGTTAGACCTGCATTTCCCTGATGCTTAGTGCTGTTGAAAACCTTTTCACGTACCTATTGGCCATTTGACTATCTTTTTTGGGAAAATGTCTATTCAGATCCTTGGCCCATTTTAAAATCAGATTTTTATAATTTCTTGCTACTGAGTATATGGGTTCGTTATCTTATACAAGAAAACTCATCAGACATACGGTCTGTAGGTATTTTCTGCTATTTCGTTGGTTGCCTTTCATTCTGTCAATTATTTCCTTTTTTTAAATTTATTTATTTTTGAGAGACAAAGAGAGACAGTGCAAGCAGGGGAGGGGCAGAGAGAGAGGGAGACACAGAATCAGAAGCAGGCTCCAGTCTCCAAGCTGTCAGCACAGAGCCTGATGCGGGCCCGAACCCACAAACCGTGAGATCATGACCTGAGCTGAAGTCGGACGCTTAACCGACGGAGCCCCCCAGGTGCCCAAATGGTTTCCTTTTCTGTACAGAAGCTTTTGGTTTGATGCACCCCTACTTGTTTAGTTTGGCTTCTGTCGATTGTGCTTTTGCTGTTACATCCGAAACATAATCGCCAAGATGAATGTCAAAGACCTTTTTCCTTGCATTTTCTTTAATGTTTATTTATTTATTTTTGAAAGAGTGAGTGGGGGGGAGGGGTAGAGAGAGAGGAGACAGAGAATCAGAACCAGGTTCCTTGCTGTCAGCACAGAGCCCGACGTGGGGCTTGAACTCATGAACTGTGAGATCATGACCTGAGTTGAAGTCAGACTGAGCCACCCAGGCCCCTTCCTTACTTTCCTCTAAGAGTTTTATGGTTTCAAGTCTTACATTTAAGCCCTTGATCCATCTCAAGTTATTTTTGGTGATGGTGTAAGATAGGGGTCCAGTTTCATTCTTTTTTTTTCTAACCCCACTTATTGAAGAGATTGTCCTTTAGAAGCAGAGATTTTTACTTGTTTTGTTGATTGTTGAATTTCCCAAAACTAGGAGAGGGCCTATCACATAATAGATGCTCAGTAAATATTTATTGGGTAAATGAATGGCAGTAGTAAAAGGGAAGAAAAATGGGGCTACTTAGCAAAATTCACCTGTGCTCTGGAGCCTCCTGACCTCCTTGGGGGAGCGGCTGCCACCTGAGGTCGTGGGGGTGATGCCGGGCCCAGAGCTGGGACCCTTGGTCCCGCTCCTGGTTCTGGAGACACACGGAGCAGACTGCCATGGCCCCACCGCCATCATAGCTCTGGTCTGCTGCTTTCTTGGGCAGTGACCCAGGAGGGCTCCGCTGACCGCTGGCTGGCTGGTAAAGTAAGGCATGTCTTGGAACGGAGACCATCCGGGCTCCTGACCCCCCACTAACCGGAGAGACTCTGTGACACAGAGCCTGCAGTCCTGTGTGAGCCGACAGATGGGACAAGGGGGAGACGGCAGGCGTAGGAGAAATCCAGCTTCACCCCTAACAACGGCGAGGTAGTGAGACTCCACAGGAGGTCCAGGCTGCAGAGCGCTCTTCCCACACCACCCAGTGAAGAGGCAGGACCCAGTAAGGAGGCCACCCGGCCCCCCTGCTGCAGGCGCCCCTGTCTCCCTCACTTTGCGTTCATGGGAGAGCAATCAGCCTAAAGCAAGGCCCTCGGCACATCCCGGGAGACACACCTGCCTTTGTATCAACTCTCTGGAGTTGGAGGCACCAGAGAGCACTCCCTTGGGCCTTCAAGACCGGCTAGCCCTGCCTCCATCTGGCACCCACATCTCTATGGCCTCCCCAGCCAACGCTCTCTCGGCTCTCGCTTGCACACCTCCAGTGATGAGACCTTTCATGACCGCCACTTCATTTTTACAGAGATCTTTCTCATATGGCTCCCCGCATGGGTCTCTCTAAGGCTTCCACACACCCCTCCCCCTGTGCTATTCTCTGGGACATTCAGACATTGATACCGAGCCCGCCACCATCGTGCCTTCTCACCCGCAGGCCAAGCCCCTCCCTTGTGCCAGCACAGAGTGGAGCGGGAAGGGCCCAGTCGGGGAGGGCAGAGGCCGTGCGAGGCTCACCTTAGGATCCGGTGTCTCCCATGGGCCGGGGGCCTCCTCCTCCGTGCTGGATGGAGTCCTCGGAGTGGACGGAGGAGCCAGAGAAGCAGCTTCCCCATCTGTAAGTGAGGACAGTGAACCTCAGGGAAGCCGAGTGACTTCCTCAAGGCCGTGCAATTCCCACCCCCAGAGCTCGCTCCCAGTTCAGAGGATTTTCCTGAGTTCCAGAACAGTGTGTCTAGAGACCTTGTTTCGGGCTGTCTTCTCTTCTCTTCAGGTCTGGGCTGTCTGGCTCCAGAGAGGTGGCCCACCAGGCTCCTGTTCTCTCTCTGTGTCACCTTCTGTGACCTTCCCATCCTCTGTCCACTTTGCTCCAGCTCTTTCCTCTCCCAGGTACTCTCTCTTCCCAGATGTCCTCTTGGCTAATTCCCCCTCGCCTCCTCTCCGGTCTTCGCCTGAACTTCACCTCTTCAATGAGGTCTGTCCTGACTAATCCACTCACTGCCCTCGGCTGCCTGGCCGCACATGGGTGCACCTGAGCTTGCTCGCCTGGCCCTACTTTGTCCGTTGTTCCACAGCCTCATCACCTCCTAACGTTCTACACGATTCACTTACGGTGATTGCTCACTGTCCGTCCTCACTGGTAGAATGTCAGCACCTTGAGGGCAGACAGCTTTGGGTCTTTTGTCTCCCGATACAGCCCCAGTGCCCAGAACAGTGCCTGACACCTAGGAGGGGCTTGATGAATGTTTGATGAGTGAATCTCCTAGTCAGAGAACCCAACAGGGCCCCAGGTCTGAATCGCCCCCGCACAGGACACGGTAGGTTAATACATGGATTGATTGATTAGATGACGTGTCTTTGTTGCTCCGTGGTACTGTGTATCACGTGCTGCCTCACGGCCGAGGAGAGAGATGTGTCCCGGGCTCTCCTGGGGTTGCCACAGAGGTCCCACCATGGCCTAGAGGACGCCCCCTATCTCAGGCCCCATGGGAGAGCTGTGGGGGTGCAGCCGGTTCACAGCTGCCCTTTTGCTTCCCAGCCCTTCTGGGATGTGCCACGTGGTAGGCCGGGTAATGGCCCCAAAGATACCCAGGTCCTAATCCCTGGAACCTGTGAATGTCACCTTATAGGGCAAAAGGGAGTTTGCAGATAGGATTGTGTTAAGGATCTTGAGACGGAGAGATTATCCTGAGTCACCCTGGTTGGCCCTACACGTAAGCACAAGTGTCCTTCTAAGAGGGAGGCAGCGGAGGGGAGACGACAGGATAGGAGAAAGCCACGTGGAGGCAGCTGCAGAAAACAGAGGTGAGCTTGGAAGGGAGAGGACGGAGCCATGAGCCCAGGTGCACAGGCAGCCCCTGGAAGTAAAAGATTCCCCCTTCCAGCCCCCACCTTGACTTTCACCCAGTGAAACTGATCTCGGACTCGTGACCTGCAGAGCTATGAGAGAACAAATCTGTGTTGTGTTAAGCCACTAAGTTTGGGGTAATTTGCTATAGCAGCAACAGGAAATTAATACCCATCATTCTACGGGCACCCCAGCCCCCTGCACAACTCCCAGCGCAAACCCCAGGTCTGTTTTTTCACATCACTCAAGCCTCAGACCCTGGGAGACTGAGGTTGGGGTGGCGATGGGGGGCTGGGCACACTGCACTGTCCCAAGTGATTTCAGCCCCAATAACCTCGTGTTCCTCCTCTGAGTCTCCTTCCCAGTTGAGCCGCCCCCCCCCCAAAGCTCTCCAAATGCTGCAAATAGACCCTGAAGTGCCTTGCTGGCCTGGAGTAGCTTCCCAGAGAGGACTCCTTCAATCTTCCTGCTTCCAAGTATTTAATTAGTCCTAAATGAAGAGTCCTCCAAAAGCGTAGAGCACTTTTGCACATTTGCTGACATAATCACATTTGCTGTCGCCTCTGATGGTCCTCCTGGAAGCGTCCCTTCCCTTCTGGCTCCCCAGAAGGTGGCTTAACGAGCTCTGGGAGCAGCAGCACTTTTCAAAGTGTGTCCCCTGGTCTCACGGGACCTCTGAAGTCTATAGCACGATGTGTCATTCCACCGAATAAAGGCTGAACTGACCAGTCGAGAGTATTTCGAACCCCCCCCAGCTCATGATCCCCACAATTCGGTCTTTCTGGGCTTGGGCTTCTTGTGTGCCATGTCACAGAGTCAGCACGACTGTCCTGAGAGGTGTGATGGTCACCCCTTCCTTACAGAGGGGGAAACCAAGGCTCACTCTATTGTGGGAACCCATGGAGGGTAGGGATTAGAAACCAGGGGACACCTGGGGGGCTCAGTCGGTTAAGCGTCCGGCTTTGGCTCAGGTCATGATCTCACGGTTCATGGGTTCGAGCCCCTTGTCAGGCTCTGTGCTAACAGCTCGAACCCTGGAGCCTGCTTCAGATTCTGTGTTTCTCTCTCTCTCTCTGACCCTCCCCTGATCGAGCTGCCTCTCTCTATCTCTCAGAAATAAATAAAAAACATTAAAAAAAAAAACCCAAAGAAACCAGGTATGGTGGTCATTAACGTTACGCTCCAGATATTCTGGCTGTCCCCTCTTCTGGGTGCTTGGACAGATTGCCCTTCTGGGAACATGGTTGTTGAGTGGGTTGCATGATGAGAGCATCGGGACAATGAGTTGTGAGCAGAAGAGACAGGGGTGTCTTCCGGGCCTTCTTTCTTTCTTTCCTTCTGCCACGGTGACCACGGATGTCCCAGATGGACGCTGCTCCACCAGCCTGGGTCTCAGGGGGAGGACGTGGCCCAGGACCAGAGCTGGCCTGCAGTGGGCGCACAACATGATGTGAGCCACTGAGATTTGGGGTTCACGCGTCACCACAGTATAACCCAGACTCAGTTAGAATGTCAGCTCTGCCACTTTCTAGCTCTGGGGCCTTGGATGAGTCAGTCAGCTTCTCCAGGGCTTGGCAGCATGGATGGATGGCATCTAGCATGGAGTTTGGGGGAGAAGTTAATGAGACAATATGAGTAGATGCTTAGTGTTATGTCTGTCACACAGTAGGTGCTCCGTAAATGGAAGTTGTAGTCACTTTTGTTACTATTGTTATTATTATTAAGGAAATTGATTGTCCAGAGTCCCTTCATTGGAAGTGGTTGGTAGGGTGTGGGAAGAGGGAGGGACCATATTTTTGAGCAGCTATGACATGTCTTATATACTTGCAGAATCCTCATGCTAAGTATTGGATCTTATAATCCCTGTTTTACAGGTGAATAAACTGAGGCTCGGAGAATTACTTAACTTGTCCAGCATCGTGAAACCATTAAGTGGTGGCGCCAGGTTTTGAATTGATGCTTGGGTGACTCTCTCCCCGTCATCCCCTTTACCCTCTTTGAAAGAGAATCCCCCCACGCTCTTGCTGTGTTGGTGGGAATGCAAACTTGGGTGGCCACTGTGGAAAACAGTATGGAGGTTCCTCCCAAAATTAAAAATGGAAGCACCCCATGATCCAGCAATTGTGCTATTAGACATTTACCTGAAGAATACATAAATACTAATTCAAAGGGATACATGCACCTTGATGTTGATTGAAGCATTCATTACAATAGCCAAATTATAGAAGGAGCCAGAGGTGCCTCCTTAGCGCAGTAGGCAGCGCGTCAGTCTCATATAGGAAGAGCCAGGTGTCCATCAACTGATGGAATATCACTCAGCCATAAGAAGAATGAAATCTTGCCATTTGCAGTGCCATGGATGGACCTAGAGAGTATCATGCTAAACAAAGTAAGTCAACCAGAGAAAGACAAATACCGTATGATTTCACTCATCTGTGGAATTTAAGAAACAAAACAAACAAGCAAGGGAAAAGAGAGAGAGAGAAACCAAGAAACAGACTCTTAACTAGAGAACACATTGCTGGTGACCAGAGAGGAGGGGGGTGGGGGGCGGGTCCTAGAGGTGAGGGGGATTAAGGAGGGCGTTTGTTGTGATGAGCACTGGGTGATGTATAGATGTGTTACGTCGATACATTGTATACCTGAAGATAAATTGTCACTGTACGTTAACTAAGTGGAATTTCAATAAGAACTTAAAAACAGAGAGACCTCCTCCTGCTGGGCACACAGTCCTCTCCTAACCCCCACGCGCTCCACTCTAGCGCCCAGCCAGCCCCCTCACTTTTCCAGGTCTGCACAGCTCGTCGTGGGCTCCACCTCGTTTTGGGCCGTCCCCCTTCACCTGCTTCTCTTTGCCCCGGTAGGGGAGCCCTTGGCGTTCTCAGGAGTCTAGCCTAACGCGGTGTGTGCACCCTTCTAACCCCAGAGCACCGGGGCAGGGACCTCTCTCCCAGCGAGATCAGACCTCCAAGGAAGCACTCTGCTTCGGGAAACAGAGACCAAGGCTCTCATCCGGGCTCCGCACTGAGAACAATAGTCCCTTATTTCTGTAGCTTCTACTCTCAGGAGCACATTTAACTCTGCCGCGGCTCCCGTGACCTGGAGGCCACCTGCTGCCTCCACCATCTCCAAACACCGGACATACTACATCCATCTGGATACTAAAGCTTCTAGATGCTCCATCAGAAAGCCCTGAGTTCAAGTTCTACTCTTTCACCTCCTCAGTGTGTGGCATTAGGTAAGTCGCTTGACCTCTCTGAGCCTCAGTTTCTGTATTCATAAATTTATCCGACCCTAACGATTAAGTTAGACTAAGAAGTCCTCATTGGTAGTGTGACACACAGTGAGTGTCCCGTCGGGACAGCCTCCTTACCGTCACCTTTATCATTATCTAGGGTTTATCATTATCCTCTCCCTGCCTCCTGTGCAAAATGACAGCTTTGCGCGAGCTGGTCTGGTTCCCCTCCAACGTTGAATGACCACCTCAAACACACACGCACACATACACATGCATATAGGCGTGCACACACTCACATACACACACACACAAGCACCCGCTATGCTGCCCAAAGGGGCAGAGCAAGGGGCCCCAAGCCTGGGCTACAGTGACAGGCCTGGGCTCTGCCCTGGTATCCTCAGGGTCAAGTTCAGGGAGAGTGCTGTGGTGGCTGAAAGGTGAGAGGACAGGACGTGCAGGGGGAGCTGGGCTAAGTGGCCGGAAGGATCTGCGGGCTGTAGGGAGTCCTACGGCCTGGAGTGAAGCCCCAGAGCCGTCTCCTGTGGCTCCATAAAACCTAATGGATGTTTGAAGCGTCACCAGTGAGGGAAGGTCTGGGAGACAGAGCTTTCAAACCTCCCAGGAACCAGGGCTGAGACACGGTGGCGGAGTGCAGAGGCCGCGTGCAACCTCGGGACGAGGGTGGGAAGACAGAGTGTAGGCTCTGCTGGGCGGGGGGCCTCCTCCTGGTACCCCTGGGAGGCAGGGGGAGGGAGCAGTGACAGCAGCATGACTGACGCGTCACCAGGGTCCTTCCCCCACCTGCATACCTGGGGCTGTGATAGGAGGAGGCACAAAGCCTTCCCCTGCGGCACCTGAGCCTTCCTTTGGGGAAACAGGGGTGCGCGCCCCCCCCAACCTGGCACCCTCTGTGCCTGGGCTCTGTGCAGGGTTTGTGCAGAACGCAGGAGGATGACTGAGCTGCGGCCCCTCCACGCTCAGGTTTGCCCCGTGCGGGAAAGGGGTGGCCTGCTGGCTGGTGCCGGCAGCCTGGCTCTCCGGAAAAGAGGGTGTCTGCTGTCAGGGGGAGGAGGGCAGCGCAAGGGGCCTTCCCTTCCCTCCTTCTCCCCTTGGATGGCACACGCGAGCCATCTCCGCCATCTGCCCACAGCCTATAATTCAGCCGCCCAGCTGCACGGGGGTGCCTGACTGTCTGATTTTGGGGGAGGGCAGATTGCTGAGTGAGTGGCGTGACTGGCAGGTGCCCCGCGCGCCCAGCTGCCCGGGGAGCAGAAGTAGGCTCCGGGAGATGCTCGGTGGCCCCGAGCCCCAGCTCCCAGGCCGGCCGTGAGGCCTCCCTCCCAGGGCCCCCGGCCCCTTCTACCACCATCATCCTTTACAGCAACGTTTCTGTCTCCTCAATGTGCAAACGAGTCCTCTGGGATGAGGTCAGAATTCAGGTTCTGAATCAGCAGGCCTGAGACGACCAAGGACCTGCATCTCTCACCATTCCCATGCTGCGGCTGCTGGTCCAGAGACTGCACGCTGGGTAGGAAGTCTCTCGACTTTACGTAGCTTTCATGTATAACCCCTCTGGGCTCTGGGCACGGCCCTGGGAAAGGGGGTCAATCATCGTCATCATCATCATCACTACCGCTCCCGATGCCTCTAATGCCAGGCACTGTGCTTGGCACCTCCTAAATCTCATCTCATTCAATCCTCACAAGGCCTCGGCGAAGGAGGCCGTTGTCAGGGATTTACAGATCAGACGAAAAGCCCTGACATTCTGAGCTCACTCAGCTGCCGGCCCAACGTCGTAAACCTAACGCGTGGTAGAATTAGAATTCAAACTCCTATCTTCTCCAGTAGCCACATCTAAAGTTAGAGAGTAGGAGCCTCTTGTAAGAAGTGATGGTCAAGAGTCAGGGGCGGTGGGGTGGGGGAGAAGTAATGGTCAACGGTTCAATCTCTGGAGTCAGCGTGCCTGAGCACAGGAGACTCCCCAGGCAGGAGTCCGGAGCCACACTGCTTGGATTTGAACCCGAGCTTTGTCACTTGCTGGCCTTGTGGTCCTGGGCAATGCACTTCACCTCTCCGTGTGACTGTGAAGTGTGAAGGATAATAGTAGGGTGATTATGAGGATTATATACACCATAAGGGCTCATTATATATACACATCTCATAACATATATAGTCTTCATAATAGCCCCAGTATTATCTATCTATCCACCTATCTATCTGTCTGTCTGTCTATCTGTCTGTCTATCTGTCTATCTATCTATCTATCTACCTATCTATCTGGTGCAATTACCTACAAAGATCGGTTAGAGAGAGTGTCTGGCACAGATGTAAGTGAGGTGATCACTTGTGAAATGGGGATGTTGACATTAGGAGTAAAAACTATTACGTAACTGAGTCCTTAGCACGTGCTGCACACTGTTCTACGCATTTTACGTAGAGTAACTCATTTAATTCTCTTAAATGAACGCTATAAGCTAGGTTTAATATTAATCATATTTTATAGATGGGGAAACTGAGGCACAGAGTTTGAATGACTTCCCCAAATCACATGGCTCATCAGTGGTGGAGTTGAATTTGAGCCTGGTGAGGTTCGCCCAACACATATCGCCATATTGATCATTGTGTGTTCAGTGTGGGCACAGGCACCAGAAACCGCAGTAAACACGATCAACTCCCTGTCCTTCCCCCGGGGGGCTGACATTCGCGGGGTCCTAGAATACTACCAGCTATGCACTCAGCTCCGTGCTTGGCACATTCAAAGAAATATTTACTTTTGAGACAGAGAGACAGAGGATGAGCAGGAGCAGAGGAGGGACAGAGAGAGAGGGAGACACAGAACTCCAGGCTCCGAGCCGTCAGCACAGAGCCCGACCCAGGAGAACCCACAAACCGTGAGATCATGACCTGAGCTGAAGTCGGATGCTCCGACTGAGCCCCCCGGGCGCCCCAGGTCTGCTTCTCCTCCTACCCCCTCTCTCCTGGGGCAGACATCACAACTGAGCACAGCATTCCTTCCCACAGAGCCCATCCAGGGCCCCCACGCCTGTCTTGGGACCGCGCTCCAGGCAGCCTCCGCCAGGCTCTCCGGTTTGCACTGAGACCGCATCCCTGCCAGGTCTGGGTAACCAAGCTCTAGTGGACTAAATGAATGTTTCTGACTCCAAAGCCTGTGGTGTTCCGGGGTGGGGGGGGCAGCAGGGTAAGGGGACGGGGTGCTGAAGGCGGCTTGTACGGGAGAGAGTTGTGACGCCAAGAGGACGCAGGGAGGTGCAGAGAGAAGGACAGGCCAACAGCACCTTGATCCTCTTGTTCTTGGCCTGGAGCTCGTGTCTGGAGGATGAGCAGGATGACCAGGAGCGGAGCCCAAGAGGGGCTGGCCACCCACACGCAGCCCTGCTCGGGACACTGAGCAGGGCTGGTAATGCCGCTCGGCCCGGGTCCTTGGAGCCCGGTGCTAGGCTGGGGGAGAGGTGGAGAGGGTGAGGCAAAGGGCAAGCAAGGGGCTCCCCCGACAGATCCCGGATCCGACGCCAGCCACAGAGCCCGCCCACGGCCCAGCACCCCTCCCTGGCCCTGCAGAAAGCCTCGCTGCACTGCCTGCTTTATGGCCTCTGCCAAATGAAGCACAAACTTAACTACATCACCCCCCCGACAGGACAGGGGAGGGGGCCGGGGGTGGCACATGGGGCTGCTTCAGCCCCTAATCTAATCACTGGCGTGGGTCATTTCAATTACGGACACCAGAGTGTGGTGGGGGCCTGGCTGCTCATAAAAGCCTCCATGCTGTTGCTCAGCTAATTATGAAGCTCTTATGGTCTCAGCAGGTGAATAACTCAGGACGGGAGGTTCTGGCTGCCGAGGTGGAGTGCGAGCCTGTACAAGGACCAGGAAGACGCCCGATGGGCCCCAGGGCGAGGATGGGGGGTGCAGGGAGGGAGCCTTCCTTCCTGGGGGGACCAGGGGACCTGGGGTCTCTACCTTGGGATGCTCAGCCAACATCCAGGAACCGGTAGAGGAATTCCCTACCTGGAACACAAAATCTGCTCCATGCTAGCTGTGCCCAGGACCGGGCCTGTGATTTCTTTGGTTTGCTTCCTGGTCTGACCTGGCAAGGATCAAAGCTGGGTCACGGAGATGTAAGGGTGTAGGGGGTCAGCTTCCTTAACTGCAATGGCGCCTCCCCTCTAGGACAAGCACAGAGGGGCATGGGATGTCTCAGGAGGGGATAGAGACCCTCCACGGCCTCATTATTGGCTGCACAGGCTACGGGAGACGGCAGCAGTGGGACTTGGAACCTATTCAGAGATATAATGACATAAAAACGGAGGGCTGCCTGGCTAGCCTGGGGCTGTGCTCAGCTAAATCTTTCTTCTAGAAGTCAGCGAAGTCCCCAGAATTGGAGCTGCGATTTCTTGGTGAGTTCTGAAACTACCTTAGATTCTGGGAAACAGCAGATGGTCGGAGCAATCACAGCTGGGAAAATCCCATTTTTGCTCTGTTCCTCAGTTTCCTTCCTCTGTGACACAGGAATCGTGAAACTTCTAAACATTTGGAGGAGCTGAGCTAAAGCTGTTCTGTAAATAAAGGCTGCTGGCGCCCTGTCTTCCTCCCACGGCACAGGGGCCCTCTTCCAGGGGAAGGGGCCCCACGTCATTGGTTAATAACGGCGCTGCCTCAGGACGCAGACCTGACCCTGGGCCTTCGAATGCATGCCTGGGTGCCATGTTGAGACCAGGGCCATCTGACCCTTGGACAGAGGCGCTCCACATTGGGGCCCAGCTTAGCGGCCAGGCCTTGCTCCTGAAGGGTTGGCTCTTGGAGGCGGACATGAAGGACCCGGGAGACGTTCTCTAGGGAGGAAGCGAAAGAGGGCTGCGTGGAAAGTGGGATGGGATGTCCCTTGGGCAGCCCCCACCACCCAAAGCCCCGGCGGGAAGGCAGGTGATGGCTTCAGGTTTGGCCCTTGGGTCCTGGAATCAAGGCACTTCTAGGGAGAACCAGAGTCCATAAATGGATTCTGATGGTGGGAGTGGAAGAAAGACCTCACCCCAAAGACTGAAGACTACAGTCCATCTGTGGACAGCAGGCAGGTCTTATTTTTATTTTGTGATGAATTCTTTACTCTTCAAAGTGCTATTAAATATGTGGCTTCATCCTGATCGTCAAAGTTCTGTGATTTGGTTGAGTTAGTGTAAGCAACCCCAGTGTCAAGTAGGGTCATTGAAGCTCTGAGAAATTAAGTCCAAGGTCTCCTGGTTAGACAGTGATGGAGTCAGGACCAACCCGGGCACCTTCCCCAAGGACAACAGGAAAGGAAGGAGGCTCGGAGAGAGGCGTTCACCGAGGCCTTTGCCCTGTCACACCCGAGCGAGTGAGGAGACATCTAGCGATCGAATGAGAGGCTCAGGGAGCGGTGGAGGCCGAGGAAGCCAGCAGCAGAGAGGAGGAAGTGAGGAGGGAAGCAGGTGGAGGTTTGCACGGACACTTCCTGTTCACAAACTTCTTATGTTCCTCATTTCATTAACAGCAGCGGCGGGATTTCATGGACAATTGGCGCTGAGCGCTGACTGGGAGGTAATGAGAGAGGGAGGATGCAGGTAGAGGCTGTTTGAATTTAAATTCTTTTTCTTTAGGGGGATGGGGGGGCAGCGTTTTTAAAAGGCAATTTTAGTGCTGCAGAAAGTTTCCAGCAAACAGCTTTGGACTTTCGTGTCCTCTGCTGGCGGTGTTTGGAGGGCAGGTCCTCGGCCTGCTGTGGTCGGGCAGGGGGATTCCGGGGGCTGGGAGTCCGACCTGGGGCAGGCTTCCCCTCCGACCCGGGAAAACACGCTACAAACGTGTCCAACGTCAGCAGCGAGCTGCAAGGCGTTGTTCTGCAACAGTCAGTGCAGAACCGCCATGAGCGCCACTGTGTGTGGACCTGGACGGAGATGGGGATGAGCCAGAATTAGGAAGCGGGGTGGCTACTCTAGGTGTGGGTGGTCCACGTGAGGAGTGATGTGCACGCACACGTACAACACACCACACGTGTGCACATATACCACACACACCTATATACACACAGGCACGCACACCACACGCATGTGCACACACATACCACACACCTGTGTACACACACCACACACATGTGCACACACATCCACATCCCACACACATGAACACACCTCACACACCTATGTACACACACACATACCACACATGCACACACACCACAAACGTGCACACACCTGGGTACACACACACACAAACACACACACACACACACGAGGCCCTAAAATGTTCAAAGGGGGATATGGAATAAGGTAAGCGTGAAGACAGAGCGGGGACACTCATGCGGTGACCAGGGGGAGAAGGTGGGCAGGCTGTGTCGCCCCCCCCCAGACACAGTGGCACAGACGGCGGAAGCACGAGCGGTCAAGGCCTAGACGGAAACGGCAGGCAGGTCCATCTGGCTACACGGAAGACTCCGTAATAAGAAGCCACGAGACATGAAGAAAGTCAAACTAAGAGGAAGGAAATTTTGCGAAGACTTGGACTTCAACCTTAGAATTCAGGGGATGAGGCCATGGAGTGCCGGGAGGTGAGCTGGTCAGTGCAGACCCGGCCTCCGGAGAGCAAGAGCCGGAAGTTGATCAGTTACCCCAGTGCCACGTGCTCAGGGCTCTCCTGTCTGGACAAGGGTCGGTGGGGCCCCTGGGACAGTGATGGTCAGTTTTGTATTGACTTGGCCAGGCCACAGGACCCAGACATTTGGGCAAACATCACGCTAGGTGTTTCTGTGAAGGTATTTGTTAGAGGAGATTAACATTTAAATCAGTCGACTTGGGTGAAATAGATGACCCTCCAGAGTACAGGGGGGGCCTCATCCAATCAGTTGAGAGCCTCAATAAAAAAACACTGAATAACACGTATTCCCTGGAATAAGCGGGAATTCTGCCAGCAGACACTCCCCGCCCCCTCTGGACTCAAACTGCAATGATTCCAGGTCCTGGCCTTCCAGCTTGCATGCAGATTCTTGACTGGCCAAGAGTCCACAACCACGTGAGTGCTATGGACTGAATTGTGTCCACACATGCCCCCTCAAATTCATATGGTGAGTTCCCAATGCCCGGCACCTCAGAATGCGGAGGCAGGGCCCTTAAAGAGCTGTTCCGTTTAAATGAGTTGTTAATGTACGCCCTAATCCAATATAATTGGTGTCCTTGTAAGGGGAGGAAATTTGGACAGAGACACGTACATGCGCAGAGGAAGACCATGGGAGGACCCGGAGAAGACAGCCATCTATGGGCCAAGGAGAGAGGCCTCAAAAGAACGTTCCAGCCTCCAGAGCAGTGAGAAAATTCATTTCTGTTTAAGCCACAAAGCCCGCAGTGTTTTGCTATGGCAGCCCTCGCTGATTACTACTGGGATAGTGGATTTTAATGTCCTTGGACCCGAGGGCCACTCATGAAGCCCGTCCCCCAGCTCAGGGCTTCACATGTGGGCGCGGTGACCACATGCTGTGCTGGATTGGGTCCGGAAGGCCTGCAGAGTAAGTCTGGTTGACATCCAGCACCACACATAGTTCCATATATTGTTTTCTCACGATCAGAGCTTTTAGGGTATACTCTCCCGAGCAACTTTCTTTTTTTTTTTAATGTTTATTATTTATATTTGAGAGAGAGACAGAGTGCAAGCAGGGGAGGGGCAGAGAGAGAGGGAGAGACAGACTCCGAAGCAGGCTCCAGGCTCTGAGCTGTCAGCACAGCTGACAAACTTGCAAACTATGAGATCATGATCTGAGCTGAAGTCGGACAGCTAACTGACCGAGCCACCCAGGCGCCCCTCTAGCAACTTTCAAGTGAACAGCACAAGCAGCCTCACGAGCCGGCATATCATCACTGCCTGCGGACCGTGCTAACCTCTGCATAGCTCCAGTTTTAGTATATGTGGGGCCCAAGCGAGTCCTGAGATCATTCATATGCTTTTTCTGATTAAGAGCCTCGGAAAGGAATATATGCAGGCTGCGTGTGGGCACCCTATTATTCTAGAGTCAGCGGCTCAGTGACTTTAGGTAACTGGTTGAAACTGGAAAACACAAACAAAAACAAGGCAAGCCAACTGCGCGCCTGACCTCTAGGCGAAGAGGAGGCCTTCTGGAAAGCCAGCAGGTGGTAGGCGGCCTTCGGTCTCCAGAGGGTAGTATCGGATGCAGCACGGAGGCCAAGAAACAAGCGCTTCACATTTTTCACCCAGCGGGACACTGGCCTGGCGCTCCGCTGACGGGAACTGGGGCGGAGAGTGATAAAGCAGGATAGGGTAGGGGCTCAAGGCCTCGCACCGACCTGGCACCCGGCAAGCTGGGCTCGGGGACCTCCTCAGCATCAGCGTCCCCTTGAAGGCACGAGAGGGACCACTCCGGCTCGCTGCTGTTCTCATGATGGAGGAGTTTCACCAACAGGAAGGACTTACATAAGCCGAGAACCAAGAAGGCCATGCAAGCTGTGAGGAAGACGCCTGACGGAAGGAACCAGAGGAGGCGGCGTTAGCCAGCGTCTCTGGAACCTCTCCGTCCCCCCAGTCAGAAATGCAACGTCCCATCTCTGATGAGAGTCCCTGTGCCATGGACACCTGATGTCCCCAAAGCTGCTTACTGATCAGAGGGGTGCTCACCGCGCTCCTTGGCATCTCATCAGACGTGTTGGCCCTGAAGACGGGGTAGCCCACCAGCACGCTGGCCTTGAACACAATCCTGGCTCGGCAGGTGGGTGGCAGGTAGAAGCCTCCCAGATCCACAAGCATGAGGAAGATGCTGGGAATGAGCAGGCTCACGATGCAGACCAGCGGGCGCCTGCGGATCACCACCTGGCCAGGGACTAGCGATCCACTGAAGCGAGGGTCTAACGCGTGGCCCATCCCACAGCCAAGTGGTCCCCTGAAGTCCCAACACTTTTACTTAATGGGAAAAGACTATGTGGTTCAGAGAAAGGAGATTATTTTGTGGTTTAGAGAATAGGAAAAAACAACCCTTTATGCTTTTATGTAGAACTACTATTAGTATTATTAATAATTATAAGAAGCAGCCTCTGTTTATTTACCCCTTGCTGTATACCAGGCACTGGACTGTGTTCCCGACGCTCTTCTTCAATCCTTGCGTTAGCACTAGGGGCCGGGTAGGTATCGTCTCCAGACAAGGAAACTGAGGTTCACGGACATTAAACTCCTTTCTCAAACTCTACAGCTGGTGAGCAAGAAACTGCTGTAAATCGAGGTCTTACCCCAATGTCTTCCTTCAAACACCCTATAGGCAACATCCTGTGCTGTTTCCGGTTTAGCCTGTCTTCCTACGTGGAACCTGAGCACCTTGGCCCCGGGTACCTGTCAGAGTCCCGGCAGGAACAGACTGGGAGGTCTGGGGCGCGCTCGGCAAGGAGACTATTTACAGGGTAGGAGCGGGGCCAAGGGAAACCACGAGAGGGGGCCAGTGCCCCGGATATCTGGGAGGGCGGCGTGGGCTGCTCCTGTCCTGAGTCCTGGAAGGGGCAGGGCTGAGAACGTGAGCAGAATTCGAGGAGAGAGAGCTGGGTGAGGCTTCCCCTGGGGGAACCGCCAGCCTCCGGGTGGCTCGGTGACTAGGCAGGGAGGAGCAGGGAGAGATAAGCACCCGCCTCACTCACCGCTTCTCTCCCATCTCCTGCCACTGCCTCCCCTCTTCCTCCCGGTCACAGGGGCCGCGGCTGGTCTCGGCTGGTCTTGGCTGTTCTGGGCTGGTCTCCGGGGTCACAGAGCAGGAGGAGAAGGGGTGAAGTGGGTCTAAGGTGCGGGGGTAACTGAGCTCTGGCCCGGGCTTTGTAGCTGGGGATCCGAGACCCAGGAAATTGCTGTGTCATTGCCATGTTTGCAGGCCTTGCTTCTCCGGGGGTGGTGACAGGAAGTGTCTTTAATAAACACAAACTATCTCCATCAGGGACCGACAGGACTGCTCTCCCTGGTCCTTTGAGGGCAAAGGCAGCGACTTTTAAAACATTCAGGCTCTGCTGGTGCCATTCTGATACTTGTGATCTTTGAAGAGGAGGCCCCTCACCTTCCCCCCTTGGCACTGGGCACCACCAAGTACGTAGCCAGTCCTGTCAGGAGAGTATCTGCCACTGGGTAGCACCAGCAGCTGGACGTGGAAGGGAAACACAGAGGCTACAAGGGTGGACAAGTCGCTGTGCTGCCACCTAGAGCAGAAACCGCCCCCTGTTTGGCTCATAGCACTGTGCAGCCGGAGAGGCCCTCTCTTTGGTGGTCTTCACGGACAAAGGGCCTTCCTTTTTCCTTTACGCTGATTTGGGAGCAAGGTGCTTATGGACTAGACTAATTTTCTCGGCAAGCCCAGTGCAGCCTAAAGAAATTCTAATCTTATCACAGTTTTCAGAAATGGTTTGTTTTCACGATCTCATTTGATCTCAAATCTCTTTATTCTCTGGCTGAAGGAACAGTAATTGACCACGAACAGAGTGAACAGAGCGTCAGGCATTTTTTAAATATTGGAATTAGGAGGGTTAACAGGAAAAGTGTCTGCCCCTCCTCATTCATAAGATCCGCAGCCAGACTCCAGAGGTTGGCTGCGTCAGAGTCCGCAGATGGAAGGGAATTTGCCTCAGGATGGCCCATATCCAGAGTCTTTACCTGATTTCGATGATGTGATTGGGAACTTTCTGAGTTTATATTTAGACGATATTTTGGTCTCAGAGTTGATGCAGAAATGGAAATGGGCGAGCGTGGATATTTTGCACAGGTGACGGATGTGAGTTTTGGTGAGCCAGAGAGGGCGGTGGACTGTGTGTGTTGAATGATGGTCCCAAGAACTCATGTCCTTCCTGGAAGCTAAGAACGTGACCTCATTTGGAAATGGGATCACCACAGATCTAATTAGTTAGGCTGAGGTCTTAGTGCAACAGTGTGGGCCCACATAACCGGTGTCCTTATGAGAAGAAGAGAAGAGATGCACGAAAAAGAACGCCACATCAGGATGGAGGCAGATCCTGGGGTGATACGTCGATACACCCAGGATTGCTGTCAGCCACCAACAGCTGGGAGAGGGGCACGCAACGGATTCTTCCTGGAGCTCCCGGAAGGAAGTCATCATGCTCACACCTTGATTTCCAGCCTCCAGAGCCGTGAGAGAATACCTTTCTCTTGTTTGAAGCCCCCCAGGTTGTGGTACTTTGTTATGGAAGCCCCAGGAAACAAACCGGCAACTTGCCCAGGAACACACAGTTGGAAGAATGCCAAAGAATGGACCAGAATAGACTGCGTCATGCCGAGTTGTATGTCAGCATCGTAGAGGATTAGCACATAATTCCTGGAGTCAGACTGTCTGGGGGTTCAAGGCTAGGCTCCACAGTTACCCTGTAACCTTGGGCAAGTTACTTAAACTTGGGCAAGTTAACTTCTCTGTACCTCAATCCATCCATTTGTAAAAATGCAGACACTCAGAGCACATCTCACAGAGATGTGAGGATTACATGTACACACTTAAAATGGCACCTGGCGTCAAGTAAATGGTCAGTTTTGTGGTTATTGTCACAATGTCTCCCTAGGCAGCCTCTCAGACCCATGACGGATACCAGAAGCCATTTTGCTCATGCTTGTGTCCTCCGTGGGGCCACTGAGCCTGGCACATGATAAGGGCTCAAGAGATGTTCGCTGCGTTGTGCTGAAGTCTTATTAGCGAAGCCACTTTTAGTTCCAAGAAGGTGGGATAATGGAGTCAGCACAGATGGGGATCTCCCATCGAGGTCCGTCCCCCGAGAGCTACCTCTCCATGGGTCACGCCAGAGACAGTCACGGACTCCTGCTGACGCGAGGGGGGAAGGGACGTCACCAGCTCAGCGAGACCACTCTCCCTGGAACTGCCCCTACGGAGAGCCCATCGTTTCCAACGGACTAAAGGAGCTGGTGCCTTTAAATTCCACAGAAAGGGAAGAAAAAGCTCTTTAGCTTCAGTCCGTGTTCCCCATTAGACACCCTTCAGGTGTTAGCAATATTATGCCACAATTTCATTATCCATTAAAGCCAGGTAATAATAAGTACACAAAGGTATTTGGAGCCTATTGATGTTAATGAAAGAGATCAATCTAATTCAGAATGTGTGTGTGGAGAGCTCCTTGGAGATGGAATAGGCCCCAAGGTTAGCCTCTAATTGCCTCCTTGATGGTAGACCCCACCAGTACTCAATTTTGCATGACCATCTTTATGACATAGTTGGAATTTTTGACGCCCAGACTCACGCTTCACACCGAAGCCCATCTTCCTCCCCTCCCAAGTCCCTCCCGACATTCCCAATTCAGAAAGAATGGGAAAGTTGCTGCCGTTTAAGTAAGATCCCGGCACGGGAGCTGGGGCTTCTGGACTCAGCGTTGAGCCGGACCACAGGTCAGGCTGGGTTAGCGTGGGTCAGACTCGAGCAACCTTGGACACATTTCTAGGGCTCTAAATTCTCTTTCTCTCTCTCTGTCTTTCTCCCTCCCGCTCTGGTGGAGCTCAGAAGGAACTTCTCTCAAGTTCATGAGCTGCAGTTAATGGAAACCTCAACAAAACTATCTATCCTAATCTAGAAAGGAAAACTATGTCCAAAAAAGAGGCAAAGATGGGGCACCTTTCTTTCTCCAATGACCCTCTGCATTCTCCTAGGAGCCCCCGCCTCCTGCCCGCACCAGCATCTCACTCGGTGCGAGGCCATGTGCTTGTCAGTGCGGGCTCACTCTGGTTCTTCCCACAGCTGTCTGCCCTCTTCCATCCGAAATGAATTCTCACATTTTGTTCCCACCTCCTCCCACTTCTACCCTCATTTTTTAAAAAGACAAAAACCCAGAAAGCTGCCATGCAGACGCGGGAAGCTCACCCTGCTGTTTCTGGGACCCGGCGCCCCGGTAATGTATTGGAGGGAACCTCCCCTCCCCCTCCCGTGGCTGCTGGAGCAGGAGCTGGGCTGCACTCAGACATCGCTGTGGGCAAAAGTGCCAGTGCCCTGGGCCCCCCGGGGAATGTGGCCCGACTCCAGCGTGTAAGCAGTGCCCTCTGACAAACAGCGCGTGTTCTAGAGCCAACGGATAGGACTGCACGTTAGCTGGCGCTAACCCGGCCTCCCGAGCACTTGATTTAGTCACAATGGCGGCAGTGTACATCAGGCCCAGAGGGACAAGGTGTTTAGGAGAGATCATTTTCCCTCCTGCCTGCCCCGGCTTGTCTCCAACCCCTGCCGGGCAGCCCAGACAGGAACAGAACAGGTGATTAGATCAGGAGGGGGCTGGCCCTTTGCTGTCAGGACCCTGGCAGAGCACCGGGGTCTCAATTTCACATCATCCATTGCCCAAAGGCTATTGAAGGACATCAAGATGCCTCCGTCGCTAACTTCAGAGTAGGGTGACTGGTATGGAGTGAGAGATAACGAGCCCAGCAGGGCAACTAGCCGGTGTGTGGAGGCGTGGGGGGGGGGGAGCGGGGGGAGGGACTAAGAGAGGCCAAGGGAGATAAGAGACCTGCGATGGCCACTGAATCTACTTTAAGTCTTCCCAAAGTTGTATCACTGCTTCTGGGCGTAGCTCCCTGGCCTATGAAACATGGTCTGTGATTATTCCCTTCTCGGTTCCAGAGGACCAGGGTGGAAGGCAGCCCCCAGGGCAAAGAGACCCAGGGAACAGCTCCAAAGACATGTGATGCTATCGATGCCCCCCCTCTGGCATGCCTCCACGTAAACACTGGAAATGCGGAGGAAGCGTGGCAGTGAACAGGGCCAAGGGACGGGACCAGGGAGGCTTCTCCATCCCTAAGCACTATCCTTCCCTACGTCTCGTCCATCATATTTAAAATGGACCTACTACATAGAAAGCCTGTCGCCATGATGAGGAAGACAGTTAATATGCAGGGGAAAGGGTGACGTGCACTTCAAATGATGGCCGCTTTATGGACAGAGCGTGAGTGCGCGCGTGCGCGTGGGTGCGCGCGCACTCCTGTTCACCGGCCCTGCCTCCTGCCTTTGTTTGCCTCCTCCGTGCAGTGTAGGTAATGGTGTGTGCAGCGTTCTCCGGAGCGCCTGGCAGGTGACTGTGCTCCAGCCTGCACGTGCTCCTGCCTCACATTTCCCTTTAATGCTCGCCATTATTCGGGCTGCATTAATAATGTTTGTGGGCTGATATCTTTAAAATTAATGAGGTGTTTACTCTTAGCCAAGAAACTCATTGAAATTAAAAAAGCTTTCTTCCCCCCCCCCTCCTTTTCTCTCATTAAAAAAAAAAGGGGAGGACAAATAAGCCACGATGCTAACTTTGCTAAAAACCAAGCAGAACAGGCGAACGCCGGTCGCCGCCACCAGGAAGGTAGGAGTTGTGACGAGCTGGTTGCACATTAGTCACGTTCAAACCACAGCTATTTCTAGGAGGCCCAGATTGAACAGGGGCTTTGCTAGAAAGCTGCATGGAACATCTTTTGACCAACGGAGGGGCATCTGTGCCCTCAATAATAGCTTATGTCAATACCAGCCTCTCTTGGCATATAATTATCCCGCATAACCAAAGCGCCTGGGCTCGTCTGGATTTTCCTTCTTACTCAAAAGGATTGTTTCCGGGAGAATTCATCTTGTGTGTCACACTGACCTGTCTGTAGTCTCTATTTTTCCATCAGAGACATTACCTGCATAAAGGACTCCTCCCCGCCCAGCTGTCACCGCCACTAGCTGACTTTGTGCACAAGAACAGAAATGAATACTAATAGTGGGTCTCCCAGTTGCTTGAACTTGCCGCAAACCACGCATCAGGACAGTTTGCCAGGAGGACCAGGGAAGTGGGAGTGGCTGCTTCCGGAGTGAAACCGAGCGGCTTCGCTGGCCTGCACCCCACCCCTCAGGCTCCCGCTGAGCAGACCGCCCCGTGCCAGGGTGGCCACGGGCACCCTGGTGCTGCCCAGAAGCCTGGGTTCTCACCAAGTCCTTTTAGAGCAGCTGGTCTCTCTCTGAGGATTCTGCAGGTGATTTGTTAGCTAACTGCTCAAGATAGTCACGTGAATAATGATAGTTTTAGGCATTTGATTCTGGAATTGATGAAGATTTACTAAGTTAAAAACAGGACAGGAACGTTGAAGAGACCCACTTCTTCCATTTTGTTGTTGTTGCTGTTTGGGGGTTTTCTTTTTCTCCCCCGCCCCCCCCCCCCAGCATAAATTAGGAGTGCGATGTTAGTATGCACCGAAGGGCTTGAGGATGCCTGCTGAGGTGGGTGGCTCAGGCGCCTGAAAACCATTCTCTTTTGACTCACATATGGAATGCCGACGGGAGGGGTCCGGGATCTGGGGCTGAATCTCTGGCCTGTGAAACGCTGTCACACAAGGGCGTGTCCGGAGCCACCTGAAGCTTCTGTTCTCGGATGATGATAAGGAACAAGAAGACACCCCAGAGCAGAAATTCCTGAACCCGGTATAGAGGGCCTGGGGCCACGGAGAGGTGCACAGCGGGGACAAGAGGACCTACGTGAAACCGGATCCGTGCGAAACTTCTGGCGTTGCGCTGCAGGGCGTTGTATGTGGAGGACACAGAAAGAAGCTCTTGCTCACCAACATTCAAAAACCCCTTTTGTTGTGCTTGACTCTTTTCTGCCCCTCAGGACGGCCGGGTCTGCATCTTCCACGGAAAACAACAGAAACAATGGACTTCCCCCCACACAGAGGCACCAATAACCACCCCTACCTTTCCGACTCCCGACTCAAAGTCCCCCTTCCCCTCCTGCCCCCACATGTACAGTCTCTCTGAGATGGGGTTCAATATAACCATTCGGAACTAGGGTAGGGATGTGGAATAGAGTCTTCTTACCAGTGGGGGAAAAAACCAACTGTGAATTTATAGTTTGTATTCCATTATCTATAGAATGATGGACCTGGTTTTGGATTTCTATAACCTTCTAAGGCGCAGCGGGAGGCCTGAGCTCATGTTCCCAAACCAAGAGCAGCAAAGACCAATGTATCTGCGCACAAAACTGTACTCAGTCTGAATCACAACTGAAGCCAAATGACTGTAAGAAGAGATTTAGATTTGTAAAAAAGTATGTGCAAGAACAAAATAAACCTCACAGACAGCAGGATATCATTTCACCTACGTGTGCCAACCCTGCACAGGAGTTTCCCCACCAGCAGACTCCGCTTCTCCTGGTTTACCGTGTGCAGAACGTCACTGAAGGTTAGGCTGCAGTCTTGGAGATCAAACGGAAAAAAGCAAGTGTCTCTAAATCGCCTGTAGAAGCCACGTGGATGGGCTTAGCGTTCCTGATGGTCTCAGATGACTTCACACAGACACAAGGAAGGCCGGGTGATCTTTCAGTGTCCACACTACATGAAACACAAGAGACCTCGCTGTTACGGAGAGGGCCTTGGTCATTTCAACACACAAACAGAACTGATTATGAGATGGTAATGTAAGGACACGAGTCTAAACCAAACAGACGCCATGACAGGCTTTAAGTTTCCCCTCTGATCTAGAAGGCCTAGGTTTCAGTTCCCGAAACTAACAGGCAGTTACACATTGCACAATTACACATTGCCTAGAGGGAGAGAGACCACCTTCGCAGCACCCAATCAGGGAAGGCCGGCTACCATGCTCCACATTCCTACGGGTGAGGCCTGCAGATGGGAACTTTAGATAGGATCCTGTTACCTAATGTTAAAGTTAACCCGATAGTCGCCAAACAAGACCCTAGGCTCGCCCTGTAATTGGTTGATTTCAAAGATACCCTAAATGTTGTAATTGGGTCCCGCCAAAAGTAACGAACACCCTGGACAATGTGTGTGGTTAGAGTTACTGCCAATGCTGGTATACAATAATGATTGGATGTCATGATTTCTTGTAACCTCCTTCCTAAGCCCCGTAGAAACCCTGCTCAGCCCTTGTTCGGGGCTCTCAGCACAGATCCACTGCGTTGGTGAAGGCTGTGAGACCGAACTTAGGCCCGCCGAGCCTAAGCCGTAATAATAAATGCCCTTTGCTTTTTATGTGTGACTCGGTCTCCCTGGCGGTTTCTGGTTTTGGGGATGATATTGAAAACTTGGGCATTACAGTAGTGGCCATGACACTCAGGACTAGCCTAGAAGTACAAAGACAATCGCATTTTCCATGACGTCATTTACCCTGGCAGAGATGGATTCGGTAATGACAGCCTCAAAAGAGAAGTCATTTGCTACTTTTATAACACACATAGCCCATGAGTAACCTCAAGCATTGGTCATTAAATCCGTATCTTAAATGATGTCAACTCATGGTACTTCTACCCTGAACATTCCCAACACCGTGATCCTCCGCAAGTTGAGAAACAAAAAGATAGCAACAATGACTGAGAGTGAGAACCACTGGCCTAACCAGTCCGAGCAGTTTAAAGCCCATCTAAACACACCCAGCACACTTACAGCTCATTGATGATGATATCAGGGGCCCCGAAGGCACTTAGAGGTAGAGAGGTCTCTTTTATCTCATCAAACATGGTGGGGCTCCACGGTAAAAACTCATCGTCCCAAACCTCTGAGGACCAGCCAGAAAAGAAATGTATCAAAAAGGGGCAACGTCAATCTCAGCAAAGAACCGAAGAGGGATTTGAATGAATAACCCAACTGATCTGCTTGTGGGTACGGTTAGGAAAGAGGATTTCCCTGCTACCCCCTAAAGATGGTGCCCCAACCAGAAACCATGGCCATATTTCTTACACAGATTCTAAGAAATCAGGTCTGCTGCAGGTCTAAGAAACTGAACTGCAAACAAAAAAATCTATTCCTTAGAATAATTGTATTTTGCAAGATTTTTTAAATGCTTTATTCTTGAGAGAGAGAGAGACAGACAGAGATAGAGTGTGAGTGGGGTAGGGGCAGAGAGAGAGAGAGAGGGAGACACAGAATCTGAAGCAGGCTCCAGGCTCCAAGCTGTCAGCACAGAGCCGGCGTGGGGCTCAAACTCATGAACCGCGAGATCATGACCTGGGCTGAAGTTGGATGCCTCACGGGCTGAGCCAGCCAGGCGCCCCTATTTTGTAACAAATGGTAATCAGGAGTCCAGCATGCACAGAAGGAAAACATCACTTACCTCATGGTCCCATATACTGGTCTTTAATTTTTGATTCTGTGGATCCTGCAAAGAAAAAATCGGTGCTAAATCTCAGAATGTCAGTAAATCAAAGCCCAATTCAACAGTGTGATAATTCAGAGAAGAAAATCAAATCTAACTACAAATGCTGATTTTATAGCATTGCCATGACTCTTCAAATCTGAGTATTCTCAGCTCCTAGTTATTACACATAGCCTGTCACTATGAACCTGCCTGTAGCATCTACGACAAAATGGCATGAGGACCACACCTGACATCTTGAACGATTTTCTAAACCCTTTCCCACCCTAATTAGCTACTCTGCCATTAATCAAAATAAAAAATGGCATGTTGTCTTAGACAATTCTGGGCTAAAGAGATGAGACCAAGCTTTTATTTGTAATCAAGATATTATTCATAATATTTCAACGACTGTTCCTCTCAACTGCTACGGGTGGCCATTCCTATTGGCTTACCTTATGTTTGGGCTTCTCTGCTTATCAGACTGAATGAGCTTAATGTAAATGAAGTATATTTTTGATGATATAAGTAGATGTCATTTACCCATGTCTGCTGTAAGTCAGTAATTTTTTTTAGGAAAGACCCCTAAGAATAACAACCGTAAAACAACAAAAACACAAAACAAACAAAAACACCACTCCTTACCAATGTTTTTCATATCTGCTCTAGTAATGAGCATTCAAAACTACTATGTTCTTAGGAACTAAGAGGGATAGGATATCTCACACCATGTACAAACATTAACCCAAAATGAACTATGACCCTAAATGTAATAGCTAAAACCATAAAACTCTTCGAAGCACACATAGGAATAAATCTTCACGACTCTGAATTAGGCAATGGTCTATTGCATATGAGGCCAAAGAAAAAGTAAATGGGACTTCATCGAAAGGAAAACCTTCTGTGCTTTAAAGGACACCATCAAGAAGTAAAAAGACAACCCTCAGGATGGAGACAGTACCTGCAGCTCATATGTCTGATGAGGAGTTAATATCCACAACATATAAAGAGTTTCTACAAACCCAAACAAAACAATGATCCTATTTAAAAATGGACAAGGGATGTCAATAGACAATTCTCCAAAGTGGATCTACAAATGGCTGATAAGCACATGAAAAGATGCTCAACATGACTGCTATGGGCCAAATTATGTCCTTCCAAAGTTCATATGTGACTAAATTTGGAGACAGGACTTTTTAAGAGGTAGCTAAGGTTAAGTGAGGGCGCCATCTACTAGGACTGGTGGCTTTGGAAGATGGAAGATCTGTCTCCTCCACGTGGGTGTGGAGAAGAAGGCAGACACCCGCAAGCCAGGAAGAGCGCTCTCACCGGGAACCTAATTGGCTAGAACTTTGATCTTGGACTTCCCAGCCTCTGGAACTGCAGGAAATGGAGTCTACGGTCTTTCTTCCGGCAGTCCAAGCTGGCTACCACAATCGCTAATCATCAGGGAAATGCAATGCAAAACCACCATGAAATGCTGCTTCATGGTCATTAAGATAGCTACTAAAACAAAACAAAATAAAACAAAACCAGAAAGTAAGTGTCGGTAAGGATGTAAAGAAATTGGAATCCTCAAGCACGATTAGCGGGAATGTAAAAATGGTACAGCTGCTGTGGAAAACAGTGGCAGTTCCTAAAAACTTAAAAATAGAATTACCATATGGTCTAGCAATTCCGTTCTTATCCAGAAAGAACGGAAAGCAGAGGCTCAGTTATTTGTGCACCCATGGTCACAGCGTCATTATTCACAGCAGCCAAGGGGTGGAAACAACCCAAGTGTCAATCAAAGATGAATGCATAAGCAAAACGTGACATATACATACAATGTACAATCGTTCAGCTTTACAAAGGAAGGAAATTCTGGCTACCACATGAATGAACCTTGAGGTGACACCAATTCCTTCCAAGTTTAACCAGCTGAGAGATTCCGAAATAGATACTGTTTTTAAAATGAGCGTTATTTGCATTTGGTTTTCTTCCTCTGAACTGGCATACGGTGGAACTGGGCTTTGAGTTACTGACATTCTCAGATCTGGGGTGTCCCCCACGGAAGCACATAAAGGTGCAGTTTTGGGCTTTGCTGCCATCACAAAAGGGGAGAAAACCACCCAAGTTCAAAATGCACTTTGTACTACTGGAAAATACATCTTGTCACTCTTCTTTCACAACTAATATACTCTTACATCTATGAAATGTCCTGACAAGGTTTGTTTTTTTTTTTTTAATCCCTGTCACATCAAGTCATGAACGTATCACTCAGTTACGTGGCTGGGGAGACCAGCATTTTATCTCATCGATTTGTATTAACTGCTATTCATATTAACAGCCTTTGCTGGGCCTTCCGTCCCTGCCCATGGGTCTGTCATGTTACATGTAACAAATGTGAAGAATTTTTTTCTAATATATTAGGGGGTGTCTGGGAGCATTCATCATTCAGTCCTAAAGAACACAATGTCAAAAAGGAGCTTGAGGCTAAAACTGGAATCTTTTTTTTTTTTTTTTTTTTTTGTCAAAGGAAACAAGTTTCTCCATGCCAGCTGGTGAACATAATTGGTTCTCTGGTGGCATTACTCACAGCTTTTCCTCTGTGTATCTCTCTCTCGCTCTCCCTCTCTTTTTTCTTTAGCTACCTTCCATCTTGCTTGTTAAAAGCAAAGGATATTTCAGAGAATTGGAATTCATTAGTCTTCCTAACAGAGGGAGTCTATTTAGATCTAAATTGGTGGTTAGCAAATACACAGATAATTCCCGCACATTCTTATTTATCCTTCCCAGTTCGGAGACTATAGAAACAGATGCCTCAACGTCTGGCTGGGAGGCTCTAGTCAATGGGCTGGAAGACAAAGGTATCTGGGAGTCGGAATTGACAAAACTCAATAGAAACAAATTGAAACTCTTCAGTGTTGAGTAGATTATCCCTATAATCAGATTTCCCTAAGGTACTCATAATACCCAGAAATTCTAAGACAAGACTGTAGTCTTTCATATAAGCGAAACAGGAGGCAAAACATAATGGAAGTGAGGGCCCGCGACGGGAGCCGGCGGAAAGCTCGTCACGCCAAACAGTTGCCCGCGGCTCAGCTGCCGCCAGATGCACCCACCGAGCTATCTGTTCACACCGGGGGGGGGGGGGGGGGTCCTTGGCTGGTCCCGTGCGCCATGTCAAGTCCTCCCAAATCAGCCCTGCCAAACGCAACAGGGACATTCGCACAGCCTATTAGACGAAGCCATTCATGGGACAGTACTGAAAGCGGCGCTTACATATTTTGATTAATTAATTGCTTGACAAATATCTACTCGGTATCTTTGAAGCAAGATACACTGCACTGATAGTGTGGGGAATACAGATATGAGTAAGCAAATGTCTTCCCTCAAGCAGCTCATTAACAGATTAGGGGATGTGACACTTTAACAAATAACTATCTATGTGTGTTAAGAAATATACAGAGGCACCTGGGTGGCTCAGTAGGTTGAATGTCTGACTTCAGCTCAGGTCATGATCGTATGGTTCGTGGGTTTGGGCCCCACATCAGGCTCTGTGCTGACTGCTTGCTTGGAGCCTGGAGGCTGTTTCAGATTCTGTGTCTCCTCTCTCTGCCTCTCCCCGGCTCGTTGCTCTGTCTCACTCTGTCTCTCAAAAATAAATACATGTAAAAATATATATATATACAGACTTGGGGCGCCTGGATAGCTCCATTGGTTAAGCATCTGACTTAGACTCAGGTCCTGATCTCGTGGTTCATGAGTTCGAGCCCTGCATTGGGCTCTGTCCTGACAGCTTGGAGCCTGGAGCCTGCTTCAGATTCTGTGTCTCTGTCTCTCTCTCTCTCTCTCTCTCTGCCCCTCTCTTGCTCATGCTCTGTCTCTCTCAAAAATAAATAAATATTTAAAAAATTAAAAAATATATATACAGACTTCAGTGGATTTAAAGGGAGGTGATACTGCTGTCGGCTTGCAGAATTGAGGGACATCTTTCTCAGAAGTGGAGATTTGAAGGATTAGAATATTTTGCATGTGGAGCAAGGAGACAGAGACATTCAGTGGAGGAAACAGCACACAGGCAGGAAACAACAAGGGGCTGACTTCACTGTAGCCTTGAGGAGACCCGGGCTAAGACAGTAGGCAGAGAAAAACTAGAGGGAGAGAATAAAGGATTTTTCCGAATTTCTGAAGGAAAGTCTGTCTTACCCAGTAACATGGATAGGTCTACTGTATTCCAGTAAAAATTAGTATACTCTACAATAGTGGAGAAAAACATGCCTTTGAAGAAGCAATGGTGTTCTCCTTAACTACCATAAGGAATCTGGTTTAATTTTTTTTTATTGGGATAGAAAGGAAGAATTAGGTAAAAAAAAAAAATCCAATTTGACACAGTTGTTCTAAGGGAAAATATGAATTATAAACTTTATTTCTTTTCTATATTTAACTCCTAATAAGCTTCTAAAGGGAAGTCTGAGCAATTCTACTTTATCTTAATCAATATGAAATAGAAAGTGGGAGGATGTGCAGGGACCTGGAAGGCCTCTCTTACTCCCTGACTCAAGGTTGACTGTACGTCCGTCCTGGGGTTTCACATGACATGGCTCATATCATGTGTCTTTATTCAAGTCATGCTATTCCCACTGTACAATGTCTGGTAAATGCCCCAGTCCTAATAACTCATGGACAATGGGCAAGGACTGACATTTCTTAAGGAGGTGAAAATATAGCCCCAGGAAATTGAGTCTCAAGAATTTTAGTTCAATATCCAATTACAGAGGGCATTTAAGGGAGTTTTCCGTTGGAGCTTTCTGTAAGACTAGGCTTTTGGAGGAGGGGTGGAGATTTCCTGGCATTTAATTAAATAATATTTTCTAGGATCTTAGGTCTAGTAAGTACTTTTGCTAAAACTGAGATTTTTTGTGTATGCATCATTTAAATGTTCCTGTTTACAAAGAAATAATGATTGGGGATTTATCTAAGCTGGAGGAAAATTATGCTAAAATATCTTGCCTCAGACAAAAAAATAATTTAAATCCATTATATTGATTATACTTTCAGTTTCAAATTATTTTTTTCATCAATTAAAATCCCTACTTCTCAGTCAAAAAATCAGTCTCTGGTTCACAGTGCAGCACTAAGATATTAACGTAGAAAACTACCTCTATTTAAATAAAGAGAAATTACTAAGTGATTTTAACAAAGTACATTAAAGTACTAACATTGTATTGTGGGGTATATTATGTATGTAAATGTAAAATCGAAGGCAAAAGTAGTAAAAAGACAGTGGAGCAGGAAAATGGGATGTTACTGTTGTAAGATTTGTACAAGGTATGTGAGGATAGCAGCATTAAATCGAAGTACACTGTATGAAGTGAATGACGGATCCCGAAATCCCTAAAACAACATGTAAAAAAACGATTCAGAGAGAGGCTAAGAAGCCAATAGAAGAACTAAAATCAAGTATCTAAAACAATATTTACTTACAAGAAGGCAGGAGAGGAAGGAAAGAAGAAAGAACAACGACAAAAACAGATGGGCCAACTAGAGAACAAACAGAAAGATGGTAGATGGATACATCGCGTGGGTTCAAATGCATAGAGAGACAGCTTAGAAAAAGCAATGCCCTGGGCTACTCCTCAGCAACGAAATGATGAATTGAAGATTATGCACAACTTGGATGAACCTGAAGGGAATTATATTAAATGAAAAATGCTACCTTGAAGGGTTATATACTGTATGCATGCATTTATATAATATTATTTTAAGTTTATTTGAGAGAGAGAGACAGAGAAAGTGAGCGGGGGCACAGAGCCTGATGGGGGGCTCGAACCCATGAACCGTGAGATCATGACCTGAGCCAAAATCAAGAGTCAGATGCTTGACCAACTGAGCCACCCAGGCGCCCATATATGATATTCTTTAAATGACGTAATTACAAAGATGGAGGAGAGTGGTTAGGAACGGGGGCAGGGACAGGGGTGTGGCTATAAAAGATCAGAACCAGGTGGCCCCGTAGTGATGGGTGGTAGGAGCAGTCACATAAAGTCACACGGATGGTAATGTTACACAGGAGCTCACATAGAGAAATGAATATACGTAAAACTAGAGAAATCTGATCAACTCTGTGGACTGAACCAATGTGAGTTTTCTAGTAATGACACTGTATTTGCCTAAGATGTTAACATTGAGGGACACTGGGTAAAGGGTGCAGAGAACCTCCCTGTAAATTTATTCACAACTTCTGGTAAATTTATAATTATTTCAAAATAAAAGTAAAAAAAAAAAAAGCAAGACCCAACTATACGTTGTCCAAGAAATGACTTTGAAGGCAATGTCACATGAAGAGATGGAAAATGGAAGGATGGCAAAACATACTCCATGCAAAAAGCATGAAAAAACTTCAAGGAAAAGAATATTACTAGACCTGAAGAGGGGTGTTTAATAATGATAAAAGGATCTGTTCATCGGGAAAGCCCGTAATTCTAAATTATACTTCCCTAATAACAAAGCAGAAAAACAGACAAGGCACAGTTATAGTTGGGGATTTTAACACTCCTCACTAGGAAATTAATAAAGCAACAAAAATTTAAAAAGAGAAGATTTTAATAATACTATCAAATACATCTATCAAATTGATATTTATGCAACAGTCCACCCTTCGATTCAACATCGGAGTGGAGGTTTGAGCTAGTGCAACAGGCAGTAAGAGGAAATACAGGTATAAAGAGTGGAAATAAAGAACAAAAACTTTCTTTATTCACAGACATCATGATCTTCTACATAGAAAATCTGAAAGGAGCTACAAAAAAGCTTCTAAAGGAACACCTGTATGGCTCAGTTGGGTAAGCGTACAATTCGGCCTCAGGTCATGATCCCACTGTTCATGGGTTCAAGCCCCACGTCGGGCTCTGTGAGGACAGCTCAGAGCCTGGAGCCTGCTTCAGATTCTTGTCTCCCTCTCTCTCTGCCCTTCCTCCACTTACACTTTGTCTCTCTTTCTCTCTCAAATAATAAATAAATAAATAAATAAATAAATAAATAAAAGCGTCTAAAACTAATAAGGTATCCTAAGATCACAGGATCCAAGGCCAATACATATAAATCAACTGTATTTTTCTATGTTAGTCACAAACAGATTCATTTTAAAATATCAATTATAAAAGTATGAAAATGTGAAATACTTAGAGATACATTTAAACAAATAGGTGTAAAGCACTGAAAACTACAAAATATATTTCTAGGAGAAATTAAAGAACTAAATAAATGGAGATATAAGATGTGCTCATGGATTACAAGACTATTGTTAAAATGTTGTTTCTTCTCAAATTGATCTTTAGATTTAATGCAATCCCAATAAAAATTCCAGATTTTTTAATAGAACTTGATTCTAAGGTTTATATGAAAATGCAAAGGACCTAGAAGCCTCTAAATGATTTTCGAACGAAAGAACAAGGTTGGAAGACATACCCGGATGCCACGTCTGTCATCAGACAGTGTGCTGATACAGGGAGAAACGTGAATAGCTGGACAGAAGAGAGTCTAGAAATAGACTCAAAATATATAAAGAACTCCTGCAATTCAATAAGATAATAAGCAACACTATTTTAAAACAGGGTAAAAGATCTGAGCACTTTACCAAAAGAGATACCAAATGGCAGATTAGTGCACGAAAAGACATTCAAGGTCATTAGTCTTCAGTGGAATGAAAGTTAAAAACGACCGTCGGCTATCACCACAAATCTACGAGAATAGTTAACATTTATAGAGATTGGCAGTATCAAGTGCCGGCAGTCCTGTGGAGGAGGGAAACGCTTACCTATGCCAGGTGGACTGCAAAATACTACGGCCACTTTGGGAAACGGTCTGGCATTTTCTTATAAAGTTAAGCACAAGCTTATCATACAAGTCACAATCCCACACCTAACGATTTATCCAAGAGAAGTGAAGACATGCGCAATTGTGTGTAGTGGCTCTAATTTCCCCACGTTGGAAATAACCCACATGCCCAACTAGTGGCTAACAGATGGGGACGCCACGGCAGAACGCCGACTCCACAGCAGACGTGGGTGGTCTCCCAGGCAGCATGCCACAGGGAAGAAGCCAAGACAAAGGGTAAAACATCATGATCCCATTTATATGGCTTTCTGGAAAGGCAAAACTATAGTGAAGAAGGTAAGATTACTAGTTGCCAGGTATTGGAGACGGGGGGAAGCGACCGGCTTTAAAGGTGTTTCTGGGCGCCTGGGTGGCTCAGTTGGTTAGGCGTCCGACTTCGGCTCAGGTCATGATCTCATGGTTTGTGGGTTCGAGCCCCGCATCAGGCTCTGGGCTGACAGCATAGAACCTGTTTCGGATCCTCTATCTTCTTCTCTTTCTGACCCTCCTCAGCTCGTGTGTGCTTAGGAGGGCTCGCTCTCTCTCAAAAATAAACAAACACAAAATAAAAAAATAAAAAGATGTTTCATTTTATGTAGTTTATCTCTCAATTTTAAAATGCTTCAAAATCTTGTAAAATAAGTTAAACCAGTGTTTCGAGGAAGATTTACAGCCATAATTGCGAAAATTAGAGAGAAAAAGGTTTAAAATCAATGAGCTGAGCTTCCACTTTAAGAAACTAAGTAAAGAAAAACAAATTATATGTAAGTAGGAGAAGAAAACAAAGAGCGGATATCAGTGAAATAAAAAACAACAGATAAAATTCAAAGCCAATATTTGGTTCTTCGAAAACAAAATAAGTAAAACCGATAAAGCTTTCACAATATTGGTTAAGGGAAACTAAGAAAAAACACAAATTACCAACATGAGGAATGAAAAAGGCAATATTGTAAACATATGAATAAGGCAACTGGGATAAAATAAATCCCTTTAAAGAATACAAACTACTAAAAGTGACACAAGAAGAAACAGGAAATATAAACATTCTTACGTATGTTAATTAAATTGAATTCACACATGTCTTAGAGAGAGAGAGAGACAGAGAGAGAGAGAGAGAGAGAGAGAGAGAGAGAGAGAGAGAGAGAGAGAGAGAGAATCTTAAGCAGTTTCCGTGTTCAGTGTGGAGCCTGAATCAGAGTTCAATACCATGCCTCTGGGATCATGATCTGAGCTGAAATCAAGAGTCGGAAACTCAACCAACTGAGCCATCCAGGCACCCATGAATTCACATTTCAATATCTTTTCACAAAGAAAACGGCAATCCTAGATGGTTTTATTGGTGAATTCTATCAAACACTAAGAGAGAAAAATATACAGCTGCCTGAGGGGCTCAATGGGTTAAGCATCAGACTCTTGATTTCACTTCAAGTCATGATCTCCCAGTTGTGGGATCGAGCCCCACATCAGGCTCCATGCTGATGGTGAGTGGAACCTGCTTCTGATTGTCTCTCTATCTCTCTCTCTGCTCCTCCCCTGCTAGCACTCGCTCTCTCTCAAATAATCAAACTTAAAAAAAATTTTTTTTAATAAAGAAAAGAAAAATACCCACATTACACAACTCCTTCAGAAAATTGAAGAGGGAACATTTTTAAACTAGATTTTTAAGGCCCACAGACCCCTGATATCAAAACCAGACATGTGTACATTACAAGAAATAAAAACCCCTGCCCAACACTCTTCGTTAACATAGATGCAATCTGTCTTAGGTAGGAATTTAAATCCAGAAATATACAAAAAGGATAACATATCAAGATTAAATGAGGTTTATCCTCAGAATGCAAGGATGATTTAACATTTGAAAAATTAACCAAAATAATTTATCCTATTAACTGCACAAAACAGAAAAATTATATGTTCATCCAAATAGATGGGGGAAAAAACATTTGATGTAATTCAGTATGTATTCGTGATTTAAAAAAACAGAAGAAATCTCTCAGTATACAAGAAATAGGAAGGAACTTCCTCAGCCTGATGAAGAACATCTATGAAAAGGCATCATACTTAATGGTGAAAAATTTCCCCCTAAGAATGGGAAAACCCAGGAATGTCTGTTAACAGTGTAAGAGAGGTCTTAGGCAGTATAACTTGCCAATGAAAAAAAATCAAGAGCATAAACAGATCGGACAGGAGGAAGTAAAATCATCTGCAGATGACGTGATTATGCACGTAGACAACATTAATCTAAAAAAAAAAACCTACTAGAATTAGTAAGTAAATTTAGTACGGCCGCAGCATATGAAGTCAACATACAAATTTCGTACTCCTCCAGAATAATAACAAATAAATAGAAAATAAAAAATTGCAAGTAACATTGCTAGCCGCATCAAAAATACTTTGGGATACATTTAATAGAAATACGTGTAAAATTATAAAACACTGCTGAGGACCCGAATACATGAAGAGACAATAATATATTCAAGGACTAGAATATTCAGTATTATTAAAATGTCAATTCTCCCCTAAATTAGTCTGCAGACGCCTTACCATTCTAAACAAAGTCCCAGCAGTTTTTTTAAAAAATAGAAACTGACAAGCTGAGTATAAAATTTATGTAGAAATCCAAAGGCCCTAAAAAGCTAAGCTAGCTCTAAAATCAAGAACAAAGTCCGACAACTTACACTGTCTGATTTCAAGAGAAAGAGCCCGACACTTATCAGTTAATTTAAGTTTCAATCAAGGTATCAAGCAATCCAGTGGGGAAAAAGGGTGCTGAAACAACTCCTGGCTAAATGCAAAAGAAACAAACCAAAACACAAAAACAAGGATAAAAACCTTGATCTACATCTCTCACACCATCACAAAGATTAACTCTTAATCGATCATAAAACTAAATCTAAGGAGCAAAAAATTGTAAATCTTCGTACAGAAAATACAGGAAAATACGTCTGTGAACTTGGAGTTGCAAAGATGTCTTAGGACCCAGAAGGCCCTAACCACAACTACAGAACTGATCTAAAGTGGACTTCACTAGGGGCACCTGGGTGGCTCAGTAGGTTAAGTGCCTGACTCTTCACTTCGGCTCAGGTCACAATCTCAGTAGGTTGGAGCCCCCCTGATGGGCTCTGCAGTGACATGATAGCAAAGAGTCTGCTTAGGATTCTCTCTCTCTCTCTCTCTCTCTCTCTCTCTGTCTGCCCTTTCCCCGCTTGTGCATGCTCTCTCTGGCTCTCTCTCAAAAATAAATAAACTTTAAAAAAAGGATTTCATTAAATTTTAATATTTCTGGGACACCTGAGTGGCTCAGTTGATTAAGTGGCCGACTTCAGCTCAGGTCATGATCTCACGGTCTGTGAGTTCAAGCCCCACATCGGGCTCTGTGCTGTCAGTGCAGAGATGCTTCAGATCCTCGGTCTCCCTCTCTCTCTGCCCCTCCCCCACTCAAACTCTTTCTCTCTCTTGAAAATAAGTAAAACATTAAAAAATTATATGTAGAGGGGTGCCTGGGTGGCTCAGTCGGTTAAGCAACTGACTTTGGCTTAGGTCATGATTTCATGGTTTGTCGGTTTGAGCCCTGCATCGGGCTCTGTGCTGACAGCTCAGAGCCTGGAGCCTGCTTCGGATTCTGTGTCTCCCTCTCTCTCTGTCCCTGCCCCACTCATGCTCTGTTTATGTCTCAATAGTAAATAAACATAAAAAAAAAAAGGAAAAGGATGGCCCAGAAGAGGCAGTCCCAAAATATATTTTCAAAAAGTATACATATATTATATATAAATAACACCTATAAGTCTGTAATAAAAAGATCAACCCCCAAAATAGGAAAAGACTTTAAAAAATTATTTCACAAAGAAAGATATGCAAGTAGCCAATAAGCACATGAAAAAGAATTGCTCATCATTAACCATCAGAGAAATTTAAAGTAAAACCTCAGTGAAATACCATGACCTCCTCAACAGAACGGCTAACACGGAGAAGACTGATAACACCGAATGTTGACGAGGACGCAGAGCAATGGGAACTCTCATAGCTGACTCAGGAGAGTGTAAAATGTACCACCGCTTTGTAACTCAGTCTGGCAGGTTTTCAGTAAGGATACACCTGTCTGAGCCAGATGCCCTACTTCTAGGTTTTACCTAAGATCAGTAGGAATGTCACTTTATTAATAATATCCTAACACTGGAAATGA
The DNA here is from genome assembly GCA_004023785.1 of Mungos mungo. NCBI lineage: Eukaryota > Metazoa > Chordata > Mammalia > Carnivora > Herpestidae > Mungos > Mungos mungo. The sequence goes on along the minus strand of PISW01003990.1, from coordinate 134,194 downwards.
CCCAAATGCCTATCAACATAAGAATGGACAAACAAATCACGGTGTAATCATAACCCAACACTACTCATCAATCAAAGACAGACTACGGGGGAGCCTGGGTGGCTCAGTTTGTTAAGTGGCTGACTTCAGCTCAGGTCATGATCTCACATACTTGTGAGTTCAAGCCCCATGTTGGGCTCTGTGCTGACAGCTCAGAGCCTGGATCCTGCTTTGGAGTCTGTGTCTCCTCCTCTCTCTCTCCCCATCCTGCTCCCTTGCTCATGCTCTATCTCTCTCAAAAATAAATAAACATTAAAAAAAAAAAAAGACAAACTACTGGAGCCCCTGGGTGGCTCAGTTAGTTCAAAGAATGACTTTGGCTCAGGTCATGATCTCGAGGTTCGTGAGCTCGAGCCTCGCGTGGGGCTCACTGCTATCAGACTGTCAGCACAGACCCTGCTTCAGATCCTCTGTCCCCCTCTTGCACTACCCAAAATAAAAACATTTTTTAAAAAAGGAGGGAAACTACTTATATACACAACAACATGAGTGAATCTCATAAAGATGACGCTGAGGGAAAAAATCCAGACACAACAGAGGAAGAGGACGTATAATAAAATTTCATTCAATGAAATTCTAGAACTGGCAAAAATAATCTATGGTGAAAGGAATCAGAACAGCAGTTGTCTCTGTGGATGGAGGGGACGCAGAGTGACCGAGCAGGCTGGCAATGAGGGACCTTCCAGGGACGATGGAAACATCTGTTATATTGACGGGGTGTGGATGCTATGGGTGCACCCAGTTACCAGAACTCATCGGACTGTGTACTCAAGATTCGTGCATCTCAACCTACGTATGTTATACCTTAATTAGAAAATGGGTTTTGAGAAGTAAATTGGAAAAAAAAATTAAACTATATGAACAAACAAGCTCAGTGAGGCCTGCTCATAAGAAAAATCAAAATAAATCAGGGACCTATTGATACTGAAGGTTTTGTAAGTAAGAAAAGAGAAAGCGGGGCAGGCGTAAGCCAGCATTTCCTGTGGGGGCACCGGGACCTCTGGCTTCCCATCGGTTCTCGCATTTGATCCCTGCAACAGCGCACTTGTTAGACGTAGGAGAGACAGCTTTATAAACAAACTTCCCTCACCAACCCTAGCAAACACCTTAGGTATAAACTCAAGACACCAGGCAATCTGGTGAAATTGAAATTTCTCAATTTCAGGCAATGAGTGGTAGGTGTTTTTCTTAAATCTACTAGTGTCACTAAAAAACGTGAGCCAGGAAAAAAAAAACATACTGTTACCATTTTTTGGTTTCAGCAAATTCATAAGATAAATTCTTTTTTTAAAATGTAATTAATTAATTTACATCCACGTGAGTTAGCAGGTAGTGCAATAGTGATTTCAGGAGTAGAATCCAGCGATTCATCTCCTACATATAACACCCAGTGAGCATCCCAACAAGTGTTCCATTTGGTCCATCCCCTGACCCACGATTCCTCCAGCACCTCTCAGTGTGTTCTGTTATTTAAGAGCCTCTTATGTTTTGTCCCCTCCTTTTTTTATTATTTTTGCTTCCCTTCCCATCTTAAATTCCACATATGAGTGAAGTCATACGATATTTGTCTTTCTTTCTCTAATTTCGCTTAGCATAAGACCCTCTAGTTCCATCCACGCAGTAGCAAATGGCAAGATTTCATTCTTTTTGATTGCCGAGTAATACTCCGTTGTATATATGTAACATGTCTTCTTTATCCATTCATCTGTTGATGGACATTTGGGTCCTTTCCATACTTTGGCTATTGTATGACTACAATTCTTAAGACCTCTTGGGGCACCTGGGTGGCTCAGCCAGTTAAGTGTCCGACTTCAGCTCAGGTCATGATCTCACCATTTGTGAGTTCAAGCCCTCCATTGCTCTGTGCTGACAGCTCAGAGCCTGGGGCCTGCTTTGGATTCTGTGTCTCATTCTCTCTGTCCTTCCCCACTCACACTGTCTCTCTCTCTCAAAAAATAAATAAACATTTAAAAAATTTTTTTAAACCTTTTAATTCCACAAAACTCCTATTTCTAGACTATCTGCCTTTCACACGGCAAGTTGGGGACTAGAAAGCATGATTTATCTAATAAATATTTCATCTCATGCTTACTGCTAATATGAATCTGGCGCAACTTCCCTATCAGCTCAACGAGTCTTAAGAATCAAACATCTCCAGGGTGGCTCAGTCGGTTGGGCATCCGACTTCGGCTCAGGTCATGATCTCACGGTTCGTGGGTTCCAGCCCCGCATTGGGCTCTGTGCTGACTGCTAGCTCAGAGCCTGGAGTCTGTCTTCAGATTCTGTGTCTCCCTCTCTCTCTGACCCTCTCCTTCTCACACTGTCTCTCTCTCTCTCTCAAAAATAAATAAAAACTTTAAAATTAAAAAAAAAAAAAACTAAAACATCTCCTAGGCTCCTGCATAAGCAATAGGTAGTTTTACAAAAGGGTAACAGGAATCGGAAAGGGTAAGATGGTCCTTATCACATCCAGTACAGCATGGGCAAATACATCCAGGTATCCCGTGGCGGCGTCAGTCCAGTCACGAAGGGACCTCACTGCCTTGTGATATTTCTGTAACACCTGCCCGGTGAGGCGATGTAGAGTAGAATTCCTGGGATGAGGTGGATCTGTGGCTGGGATTTCTGAAAGACAAAACCATCACTTCGAGGATGAGAAGAAGAACTTAGCATCTTTACAAGATCGCCGACGGTTCAGGACTTGGTGGTTCCTAGCACAGCATGGTTTTCCGCTTACCCCAATCTGCTTAAATTCATAGCCAGCTGGTGGGCTTTTTGGCCGACCCTTATTTAGAGTAAGATGACGGCCTAATGGCCCAGGAGAGAAATCACATTGTAGAGGTAAATAAATCTACCCGATCTCCGAGGATCCGAACTGCACCTACAATTCTGTTTTCGCAGCAGTCATGAATCTTGGAGACAGAATCCTTTACTTCTGTATCACCCCCTCCCACATAGAAAGAGCCTTCCTATACTCTCAGGCACAAGTTATTTCCTATTTGGATTTTTCTTTTGCTTTTTCTATTCATAATTCAACAGTTAAGTAGAAAATCCAAGCAGGAACATGGCCAAACCAATGGACCCAACGATCTGTGTGGATTCCTCAATGATGGGATTAATGAGATTCCAATTCACATTTTTCTCCTCAGGAAAAAAAGAAAATCTCTTTTTGCACTCAACGGTCTTTGAATAAAACACGCTTGTCAGAAAATGAGATCTTCGCTTTGGGAAAATTCTTTCTGGTTCCAGAGAACGACCATTTTCTAGGACCTGGGAATCCGGGTTTGCAGGTGATTGGTGTTGATGCGGGGGAGGCCAGGGGGGGAAGGGAGCCAGAGAAGCAAGCACCAACAATTGGAAGTGACAAATTTGCGAGGGCTTCCTCTGAATTGCAAAAAGATATTTCGCTCACAAGCTCTACGGGCTCCTGGGGGATTCGAAGCTTCGCTAAGTCATTGGACTGGAGCAAATTGCGCACCGCCTGCCCCGGCACGTGAGTGAAATCCATCGGCAGCGTCCAGCGCGTGAGTTCGCCTCCCTCTCAGCGGTCTGGATGGGGATTTTGATGGGCCGCTGAAGGTGTGCAGGGCCCAGCAGGAAACCGTAAATGAGATCTCTTCTCCCTGTGCGGCAGACCTGTGCCTGCCCATTTCTTTATGAATGATGTCATGTCGCTCGCCGCCACAGGCAGCAATTTCTATGATTTATCAATGTCAGTGTGACCAAAATGCTAACCACGGAGCCGGGGGTGCAATTGCAGACTTGTTGCGCGCAGTGGAATATTTGCTTTCATTACGACCAGAGCTGTGACGCTAATGAGCATTTTCACTCCCTAACTACTCACCCAGGAAGACGCCTGAAATGGCATCGGCTATTCAGGCATGCAGGACACAGGCAGGTGGCTTGCATCGGGCATCATTTTTAGGGGTTTTGTGAGCTGTGATTGCCCAAAAAATGTGCTGTGAATCCCTCCACCTGAGACCGTTTCTTGCTGGCGCACCCCAGGGGAGAGAAGTCAGGAGGACAAACGCAAAGCCGGTCTGGTGCGTTTCCCGTGAACTTCGCTTTGGGCAACTTCACTTTCACCTCGCTTGGGAGCTCCCAATTCAAGTCCCAGTCGGGGAAGCCCTGAAATGTGCGTGTCCCAAAGCAAGAAACTATCAGGGACAGAGTGAAAACATAATTCTGAGAAGTGAATGTGTTTTCCCTACACCCTCTGCCATCTTTTCCAGGAAACAAGCCATAGGTCCCCTGGGGATTAACACAGTTTCCAGAACATGTCAAAGTCTTTGGGTAAAAGGAGAAAGTTCTGGAATCTAGAATGAGGAAGAATAGAGAAGCAAGCAATGATGGGAGGAAAAATAAAGAAATAAAAATACACTGAAATAAACTATAAGAGCAAAGCGTTCTTTGTTCAAAACGAGAAGAAATAATAAATTATATTTCTACTATGAATGCACATTTGCCTGAGGAGAAAGATCAATTACAGGAGGGAGATTAAGGATTTAAGTGACCATTAATTAACAGTAAATTATGCCCCTTGAAAGCTAATGTGACATTCACACAAGCACTAAATGACTCAGTTCAGTGATGTTTCCACAGACGCTGATGTAAACGAGCCACAGACCCAGGAAGGATTCCTCATTAGCACCATCTCTATCGATGCTGATAATTCATCTGTAAGATTTCTGGAAAGTAGAAGGTGTTAGGGCACCGAGCTATGAAGCCCTTTTAGGTGAAGAGAGATTTCTTTCTTTTCATTCTTTCTTTCTTTTTTTTTTTTAAAGGCTATTCCTTTTTTTCCCCTTGTTTTACCAAATTACCCTCATACCTAAAAGTATTCTGGGCAGTCTGATAAAAAGAGCTGTTCTTGCTTTAGTGAGTATGTCATATCCAGGATTATTAGAGAGTCCTACATCTACCTGAGGGGTTACAAGGAAACTGAGATTTAGGTGTATGGTCTACTGAATTCCCAAATCTGACTGAATGTGTGCCGGATGCCAGGCACTGGGCTCAGAGCAAATGACGTTGAGTTGTCTCATTTGGCTGTTACAGTGGCCTTACGACACGGGCACCTTACAGCTCTATGCAGGTCCCTCTACCACAGGTGAGGGACTACAGGTGGAGGGAGGTCAGTACCACCCAAAGTCCTACAGCTTGCAAATGAAGAGGCTGGAATTTATTTTTTTTTTATTAAACAAATGTTTTTACATTTATTTATTTTTGAAAGACAGAGAGCACAAGTGGAGGAGGGGCAGAGAGAGAAGGAGACACAGAATTCAAAGCAGGCTCCAGGCTCTGAGCTGTCAGCACACAGCCCAACGCGGGGCTCGAACCCACGAACCGTGAGATCATGACCTGAGCCGAAGTCAGATGCTTAACTGACTGAGCCACCCAGGCACCCTGAAGCTGGAATTTAAACACGACTGCTCTGGATCCAAAGCCCAAGCTCTTAATCATGACGCTACACAGAGCTGGCTCCCCAAGAATCTTAGGGACAGCAGCAAGTAACCCCTGCACAGGCGGACTGACATGCTGCCAGGTGTGCGTGACTGCGCAGACACAGGCCATTGTGGTTTTCTGTGGGTGCGTGTGTTTAGGTCAAAAGTATCTTCCATTTGCATTGCACCCTACACTTTCACAACGTTATCTTATTTGATCTTCGCGAATATACAAGAGAAACATTTAACTCCCAGGAAAACTGAATCTCTAAGAGATTAATTGGCTTGTTCAGGGTTCCATGGCCGGTGAGAGGTGGAGCCGGAGACAAACGGGCCTCCTCACCGCCCCCCCTCCCCGCACACGACACCTACAGCAGCGGCCTTGAGCTGCCGGTTGGTTCAGGGCTCTTGCATTTACAAGTCATCTGGATATTAACCCAGCAAACACTCCAAAGGGCGGGTTTTTCTGCAACACATGTTCCCAGTATGATTTATAGTCAAGTACTGACTACTAGACACCATTCAAACACGTTTTCTGTCACATTTAGAACAAAAATCAAGCATAATACTGAACAGTAGATAGAGACATCATTAAGAATAATTTCTTTCTTTTCCTTACCTTTATTCTTCTATTCTATCTTACTTAGCTTAATGTTTACAATTATTTTCTGCTAAGAAACCCATTTGGCATTTAATGAAATTTCCTGTTTTCATTTTTATAATTAAGCAATGCTTTTATCCTTGAAGTTCAACATCGAGGATTTTTATACTTTAATGCTAAGTGGCTGTTTTTCTTCTCTACCCAAGAAAGATTCACTTCCAGCTGCTTGGCTACCAAATTCCTTCCTCATGGCCATAACTGATTCCACTTGCAGGTATATTTTAAAACATGGAAACTCCTAGATATGAGCTCTAGGAGACCCCTCAAGAAAGTGGGGTGTTGGCAAATATCAGCATGAACATATCTGCTAGATCTGTGTGTGTGTGTGTGTGTGTGTGTGTGTGTGTGTGTTTAAGAATCCATTGTATCCTAACTTTAATGGCCCAATTCAGTGTTGTTAATACTGGAACCACAAAAGCGTAGTTCCAGAAATGTAGAAAAGTATTTTGGTTTCTACAGTATTGTAAGCGGAACTGTACACTCAAAACATGCAAGTTTATAGCGCTTGTCTTTCGAGATATATTCATTATCTACACAGACTTTGTAAGGCTGGTTGAAACCCTTAACACCAAAATGATATCTGGGTAAGAATAGCCATGCCGTATCCAAGAGACTCTTTATCTGGGCTACTCAGGGCTTACAATGAAGCCAAGACTATTTTGGATAATAAAAATGTATTATTCAGACGTAAAAGCAAATCTGAAAAAGAATGCCCCAGATGACGAATGTAAATTGCTGCCAAGAGAGCCTGATTTCTAGAGAAGCAAGGGTTTATCAAACAGTTGTAACACTTCAGGGCCTATTTCCAGCTGCCTGTGCAAAGCCCCACCGTGTGCCTGGGTGTGTGCAAAGATGTAGATATGGATACAGGTCTGTGATTGTGGGAGCAAAGACATAGCAGATCACTGGTCCCCGGGTAGCTGCACAAAACCGGCATTGCACAGATGATAAATAAAAACAAACACTGGAGTTTACGAAGCACAATGTAGACAAATATCGTCTCTCGCTTCTAGGAGTCACTACTCAATGCCTACAATAAAATCATTACAAGGACCCACCTGAGGCAGCCGCCAGGACAAAGGGCCACAGGGGAGCCCTCGCACCTGCCACCGCTCCGGGCTCGTCCCAAAGAGAAGGAACGCAAGCTCGCCTACGGGATGGAATACCACTCAATTTTTCCTAAAGGGCTCTTCTTCGCTCCATTCTCCTCCGTTTGCCGGTTTATGCTGTCCTCGCTGGCACTATTTTGTAAATACTCAACGGGACCGAAGGCAACAACAGTCCCCACACAAACGTTTCAGAATTGATGCCACTGCCATGCCCCTGAACTTCTCCGTTTGGTTCTGCCCCGTCATCAGGCCATGGCCAACATCTCCATTTCCCTGACAGGAGAGAGCTAAGAGAAAAATGTAATCTAAGAGGAGCCCCTAAGGAGAGGAAATTCCACACTAATATGATTTCCTTTACAGCCTTTACCTAAAGCAATGCTCTTGCTGACATTCAGGACACTAATTTCATTAATAATTGAGATCTAAATAGCTATTCTAAATCAGACTTATGCAGGCACATCTTCAGCATCTGACAGTGGTTACTGGGCTCTAGAATTACACAAAGCCACTGGATCCCTGGTATTGTCTCATGAAGAGCAACTGCTAACCATACAGTGGGAAAAGTGCTTGTGTTTTTTCCCAAGCTCTTTTAATTAAACAAAACATTGATTTTTGATCAATGGGAGTGCCTCTTAAATTGTCACTGGGTATACGATTCAGAAAGTAAACTCTGTATGAGAGGATGCGTCTAGGCTGATTGAAGATGAGGGCTACTTAAGTTTGACACCATGGGATAAAATTTTTCTTTCACTTTTTCATCGAGTACCCATTGAGTACCCATACTCTTCGCTGTGAACGAAAAAGCGGTATAATTCCATATGACTCTATCTGCCATGGTTAGACCCCTAGAGGCTCTGGCAACAGAAAGTGAATTTCATATCGTTTCCACATCTGTCTGCTTTCTACTAGAAGTGGGATCGTAGAGGCATAGGGTTGACACGAGTTTCACCGAGTAAACTGAGGGGAGAGGCACCTGCCTGGTCCCTGTTCTGCTAATTATCTAGTCCCTTCGTTTAGAATCTACGAAGCGCTCTCCTTAATTTTCATCCACCAATAAAATGCAGCCTGATTGGCTTCCTCCCGTGGGTGATGGAAGTTACAAATATGGAAAGGGAGAAAACTAGGATGAACCCTGAGGCATTGAGGTCGTTTGGAGGTGTCTGTGGGAACTTGTGGTTTTCAATACATGTGGCTAAATATAAAAATAAACCCAGATGTGAATGTGTGTGTACAGATGTTCATAGGTACATGCATCCTGAGCTCTGTCCACTACTGAGTCTGGGAGCCAAGATACCCCAGTAGCAATGAGTACACCTGACACCCAGATCTTAGTTTCTAAAGAACATACTTACCTAAAAGGAAGAAATGGAGAAATGATTGATTCCAGGGCTGAGCAGGGGAAGTATGAGAAGACCCTAGGGTATCTTGTTGTGTCACAAAGTAAATAAGTGCTGAAAGAATGATAGGGAGGGGCACCTGGGTGGCTCAGTTGGTTGAGTGTCTGACTTTGGCTCAGGTCCTGTGGGATCTCATGGTTTATGGGTTCAAGCCCTGCGTCATTCTCTGTACTAATAGCTCAGAGCCTGGAGCTGTTTCATATTCTTTGTTTCCCTCTCTCTCTGCCCCTCCCTTACTAATGCTCTGTCTCTGTCTCTGTTTCTTTCTCTCTGAAAGATAAACATTAAAAATTTTTTTAAAAATAAATAAAAGGGGGCGCCTGGGTGGCTCAGTCGGTTGGGCGTCCGACTTCGGCTCAGGTCATGATCTCACAGTCTGTGAGTCCGAGCCCCGTGTCGGGCTCTGTGTTGACAGCTAGCTCAGAGCCTGGAGCCTGCTTCCGATTCTGTGTCTCCCTCTCTCTCTGACCCTCCCCTGCTCATGCTGTCTCTTTCTGTCTCTCAAAAATTAAAAAAAAAATTAAAAAAAATAAATAAAAGAATGATAGGGACATGTTGAAAGGACATAGTCAGCTTGAAGGATGTCCCACTGGCCAAATCTGGGATGATTTGAGCATCAAATCAATGATGATGATGAAGATTTATAACTCGCTAAATAAAATACAAATCCATGGGGCACCTGGGTGGCTCATTTGGTTAAGCATCTGACTTCAGCTCAGATCATGATCTTGCGATTGGTGGGTGTGAGCCCCCATGTCGGGCTCTGTGCTGACAGCTCAGAGCCTGGAGCCTGCTTCCGATTCTGTGTCTCCCTCCCTCTCTGCCCCTCCCCCACTCATGCTGTCTCCCTCTCTCTCTCTCTCTCTCTCTCTCTCTCTCTCTCTCTCTCTCTCTCAAAAAGAAATAAACATCAAAAATTTAAAAAAACAAATCCACAAGTCCATGTTGATTTAAATAAATGAATGAGACGAAGACTTTTCCTTAAGTTAGGATGTCAACAAATACATGTAGAATGAATGTTAGACTCTTCATAGTAATAATTCACTCAGAAAACATCAGCGCCTGATAAAACCTACTTGACGAAAGTTTGATGAAAAACAGGACACTTACACAACATACTTATTAATCACAATGCGTACAAAAAAAACCAACCCACTCTCCATGGAGAAATCTGGCAGACAACACATTAATCAGACGAGAATCACCGTTACAACCACGGGAGCTGTGCACGCGAGAGAGGAGGCACTGAGAAGCCACAGCTGCACTCCTGCCGTTACCCCGCCGACAACTCAGATTCGGATCTATCCGGGAGGAGGCACCACATCACCCCGGACTGCGGGACATTCCACAAAACAGCGTATAATCTTCCAAAGTATCAGGTTAGGAAAGTTGACGGAAGACGGAGAAACTGTATCACGTAAAAGCAGATTAAGGAGACAGGACAAGCCAGCACAAGGTGTGATTCAGGATAGGATCCTTTTGTTACAGAGAACATCTTGGGGGGGGGGCTTCGTAAAACCCAAGTGGGGCCTGTAGATGAGACGGTAAAGATGTAGCAATGTTGATTTCCTGATTTTGATGGAATTGAGATCCTGTCATGTTCTTGTTCGTAAGAATCACGTACTAAGGACTCACAGGCAACAGGGCATCATGTTGGCAAATGCTTGGGGGCAGGACTCATTCTATTACTTTCCCAATCTTGCTGTGTATTTGAAAATATTTCGGGAAAAAAAAAAGAAATGTAACCTGGTAGTGAAAAATTGATACGAAGTTATGGAAAGTTTAGAAACATCCTTGAGAGGGAAAGAGGTATGCTGTTTAGAAGGGACACACACACCCCAATGTTTATAACAGCATTATCGACAATAGCCAAAGTATGGAAGGAGCCCAAATGCCCATCGATGGATGAATGGGTAATGAAGATGTGGTATACACACACACACACTCACACACACACACACACACACACACCACACACTCACACACTCACACACACACACACACACTGGAGTATTGCCCGGCAATCAAAAAGAATGAAATCTTGCCATTTGGAGTTACGTGGATGGAACTAGAGGGTATTGTGCTAAGCGAAATTAGTCAGAGAGAGACAAATTTATCATATGACTTCACTCCTATGAGGACTTTAAGATACAAAACAGATGGCCATAAGGGAAGGGACAAAAAGAAAAATGGAGGGAGAGAAATATAACTGACTCTTAAATATAGAGAACACAGGGTTGTTGGAGGGATTGTGGGAGAAGGGATGGGCTAAATGGGTGAGAGGCTTAAGGAATCTATTCCTGAAATAATTGTTGCACCATGTGCTAACTAACTTGGATGTTAATTATTGAAAGAAAGAAAGAAAGAAAGGAAGGAAGGAAGGAAGGAAGGAAGAAAAAAGAAAGAAAGAAAAAGATCCTTGAGAGAAGATGGCCAGATAAATGTGGTTTTATCAAGAGATAAGATCGCCAAGGTCTGACCTGGCCACCAAAGTCCGGCACTTTCCACGAGGAGAAAAGCGAGACGCAGGCAGCACATCTATGCACCCAGCGCTTTTTATGGGAAGGAGACACAGAAGCTTGCTTTATGCAAAGGTTTAATGGAGGCGATGACCGCCATTACATTCTTGCCGTGCATCTTAGCCAGCCATGGCTCTGAGTCGGGCCTTCTGGGAGGTGCTCTCCCTCCCTTCTCTTCTCCTCACTTCCGCATATACCCATCTGTTACTCGAAGGCCGCTGCTAATGATACAGGTACATTACGACCTTCATTAGCCAATTTAACAACAGTCTAGTGATCCTGCCCATTACAGCTCTTTATTGGCTGACGAATTCTGCCGAGACAGGAAAGGTTTTGTGCGCATGACTTGTTTTCAACATAGTTTATATATAGATGCTTCCCGATCTTTTCTTGATCGCCCGGCTCTGTATTGCCAAATGGCTCAGACATTTCTTTTTCCAATCTTACTGTCCTGTCTGGATTTAGCGTATTTACTCGGTGCCTTTAGATTTGGTATCTCTTCCCTGTTCACTGTTTTTCCTGAAGTTTAATTTTTCATGAAATTGCTCATGAAAATGGTCTCTTCTCACTCATTAATACGGTTACTTTTTATTCATTGTTCAAAGATCTCTCCCTACCCCTCTTAGCTATTTAGGAAGGATGAGTGTGAGGTGAACCCCATTCAGGCCTTTCAAGCAAATCAGTGTATTAAAATTAAAAAAAGGTTGGAATTGTCAGGAGCTAAGCATTCAGGCTTCTTAAATATCAGCTAAGAAAAAGCCTTCTTAATCTGAGGTTAGAATCGGCTGCTTCCAGAATGCAGTTTAGGGCCAGGGCTGTCCTTAAGAGGGTACCTAGAGATGTGTTTCTTTCAGAAGACCCCTCTCCACATTCCGGGGAGCCCTTGCACTTTGTCTATCCTTTATTTCCAAGTTAGACATGACACCTCTTAGCTGGACCAGTGTCTTTTGGAAGAAGGAGGGGGAGAGGTTTTATTATGCAAACATAATAAGAAGTGTTTATTATGCAAACAGCAACTGAGTTATGTGTCCTTTAAGACTACTAAATAGTTTTTAATTACTGCTATATCAGTAAATCCCATAAATATGCAAATGCAATTAGTTCACAAAATAGACCTTAAATATCTTTATTCCTCTCCAACAAAATTCTTTGAAGTTAATCGCTAACTCTCTTTGTTCACTCTCTTGGCGGTTGTGCTACAATGGACAGGAATTTCAACAGATGTACATATTCAGGGGAAACCGAATTTTCTGAGCACATCTGGTCAGGCTGGACCAGAAAAGTAGAAACGGACATTCTAGCCGAAAAAAAATATTTACTGAGTAGAGTCCGATAGGAAATCTCGTGGCCTCTGTGGCATTATCCTCTGAAATAAATATCAAGGTAACCACCAGGGCACCACCTCAAGTCCAAGGCCGCACTCCACGTTTGATTTTCTGCTGGCTCAGAATTTCATTTTTATTAATTATGCACATTTCCTCCCGGTTTTTTAAAAAGGAAGGAAGGAAGGAAGGAAGGAAGGAAGGAAAAGTCTCCCCCATGAACGGTGGCCCTTCCTGGCTGTGTGGCCTGGTTTTCTATGGGAAGTCCTAGAACACGGGAGTAAGTTTCCAGGCTTTGGATTCTGACACATCTCATTTTCCCTCCCAGCTCCATCCTTGCTAGATGCTCAAGGCCTTGGTCAAATTGCTGTTTTTAAGCTTCAGTTTTCGTATCTGTACAAAGGGTGGAACGGGCTCTGTTTCGTTTTCTATGGCAACAGAACAAACCACTGCACTTAGCAGCTTAAAACTCATTTGTGAGCTCACAGTTCTGTAGGTCAGAAACACAGGTCAGCTGGAATGGATGCTCTGCTCAGGATCTCCGAAGGGGAGACCATGTCGGTCCAGCAGAGCTGGCTCTTTCTGCATCAAAGGACCAACTGTGTACGGCCCTTCCCAACTCTGTTCAATGACATCAGGTTGGTGGCTGGAAGTCCGCCATGATGGGAACGTGGACCACACTGGAAATCTGCAAATGCTCCCCATCAGGGCTCCTCCCTCCAGCGGGCCACCAAACATCTGCTAGTGCGCCATGGTCTGCTCCCCGGGACTCCCAGGGTCTCCCAGATCCTTCCTACACATGACATTCCTGCAAGTATGTTGTGACTATTTGCTTTCTTTTCTGTCTCTTCCAGGATCCTGGGGATTCCTTGAAGGCAGAGCACTGTACCTTATTCATCTTTGTATCCCCAGCACAGAGCTCGGCAGCCAGTGCGTGCTCATTAAATACGTGAGGAGGATGGAAGAAAGAGACAGAGGGAAGAATGACTGAATGGGCAGGAAAGAAGTTAGGTTCATGTGGGCACGATGACGGGTTCAGAGCAAGCTTGCCCTCAGCGGGTTTGCTCCAGAGCCAGCCGGCCGGCCGTGCAAAGGAGACATGCGGGACCCAGACACGGGTGGCTCATGCTGCTTTGGTTCTCTCGGAGGGGCTAAACTTCAGGGGTCTCACAGTTACCTGGAGTGAGATGCCCCCCGCCCAGCCCCCTGCAAAACTAGAGGAACATGGAATCTCGGGTTTGCTGCCTCTTTTCACGCCTCTGAGGACATCAGTTCTGGGAAGCTGCTTCCATTTAGGCAGGATGTCCTAGCAATCGGCCCTGGCCAGGCCTTCGGCACAGGTCACGGGCCTTGCTGCCTTGCTGTGCCAGCCCCGGGCATCTCCCCGATCCGTGGCGCACTGCAGGTCCCAGGGCTTCGCCACTTAGGCCCATTTAGAACTTTTCTATGGAGAGGCCACGGTCAACCACAGCAGCCAGTGAGATATTCTGGTTCAGGGCTAAATTTCTGGATATTTCCAACTCTGCTGTGGACTCAAGAGGGGGCAAGGGCTTTGATCTGTTAGAGCTTGTTTTACTTACCCAGCCCTCCATCTGCCCACCATGTGGGGAATTTCCGTGGACACTGGGGAATATAAAGAAAGTTCTAGGAACTTGGAACAGAGGTGATAGATAAGAAACACCGAGAACACAGTGAGATAAACACTGGCTACCTGGTGAGTGAACTGGGGACAATGGGAGCAAACCCAGGAGCCAGACTCGGGGTGGGGTGAGAAGAGGTTTTTCACAAATGGCGTTTGTGTTGGGAAAAGATAATCAACGAGGTGAAAGGCATAAGGCATGAAAAGGCCGGATGGTCCCTTTCCTGGGGCCACAAGCCTCACTCTGGAAAACTGGGGAGCAGACAGCGCACAGGTTTCTCTACCTGAATCATTCTAATCGCCCAAAGGAAGGCCAGTTGCTTTAAAAATAAAGACATGAAAGAATTAAGAGAAAAGAAAATTAGGGAGCAGATAATTCTAGACTCACGAGATGAGCGGATTAACACATTCACGTTGCAAAGTGTTGGGGGGAGTAAAACAGAAAAGGGAAATATTGTATGAGTCTGTAGAAGCGCCATTATTATGAAGCTGCTCCAAATGGCCTGTGGCAATTATTCTAAAACGCACAACAGCTGTATTTGTCCCCTTTCTGCCATTGCTGAAATTTACACTGTCACTGCTCCAGGAGGAAGGCTTGGCACTAATGATAGGCTGGCTGACTCTGGCTGGAGTGTGACAGACCTCCAGTTAGAGCCCTTGGAGACTGGAGAGAGGAGTGGGGAAATGAGCAGCACAGTGGAAAGCAAAGTAGATGTAGTCAGAGCACCGCCTGGTGGCCGCCATGGCACCTGCGGCTCCAGAGAACCGCCCTCGGACCTCTGTTCCCTTTACAGTTGAAGTCTGCGCGGCTGGGAAGTCACGCCACGCCTCCATTCCTGCCGCTCCGCTTCTTTGCGCTCAACATTCCTCTCCAGGTTCCCCAACACCAACCCGTCGAATCTGTTTCTACGTTGCTTGCCACTGTCAACAAATGCCTCCCTGCTTGCCTGTTTCCTTATTCTTCCTTCTCCAAACTCGTGGTCCCAGGAGCACATGAGTTTCCCAGTGATTCAGTGGCCTTTTAAGAGGTGACTTCTCTACTTTTTCCTAAGGGTGGAAATTAATAAAGCTTTGGGTCTCCACTTCTGAAAAGTTATGAAAAGTATCATTAAAAACCACGTAGGGGCATCTGGGTGGCTCAGTCGGTTGAGTGTCTGATTTCGGCTCAGGTCATGATCTCACGGTTTGTGGGTTTGAGCCCCACACATGGGGTTTGAGCCTGGAGCCTGCTTCCGATTCTGTGTCTCCCTCCCTCTCTCTGTGCCCCTCCCTTGCTCATGTTCTGTCTCTCTTTATCAAAACTAAATATTCAAAAAATAAAAGATAAATTAAAAAAATTTTAATGTTTAATTTTTTAGAGAGAGAGAGAAAGAGAGAGACTGACAGAACGTGAACAGGGAAGGGGCAGAGAGGGAGACACAGAATCGGAAGCAGGCTCCAGGCTCTGAGCTGTCAGCACAGAGCCCGACATGGGGCTCAAACCCACAAACCGTGAGATCATGGCCAGACCAGAGCTGAAGTTGGACGTTTAACCTACTGAGCCACCCAGGCGCTCCTAAACCAATATAGAATTTTAGTTTTCTAGGACGTCATATAGTTAGAATCATACACTATGTAGCCATTTCAGAATCAGACTTGTAAATATAGAGAACTGATGGTTGCCAGAGGGGTGGGGGTTGGGGGCCGGGCAAAATAGGTGGAGGGGAGTGGGAGATAAAGGCTTCCAGTTATGGGATGAATAAAAGGCACAGGATAAAGAACACAGTCAATGGTATTGTCATAGTGATGTTATCAGCACGGCGTAACATACAAACTTCTTGTATCACTATGTTGTGTTATGCCCAGATTTTAATATTGCCCCCCAAAACCAGAGACCGCCAGGGAGACCAAATCACGCATGCAAAAGCAAAGGGCTTTATTACGGGATTAGGCTGGCAGAGCCTAAGCTCGGGCTCACAAACTTTACCAACGTGGCGTATCCATGCTGAGAGCCCCGAACAATGGCGGGGTAGGGCTTTTATGAGTTTGGGAAGGGGGAGTGACAGGAAATTGTGACATAGGTACAGTGATCCAATTATTATTATACAATATTATTGACAGCAGGTTTAACCATTCACATTGCCTAGAGTATTTGTTACTTTGGGCGGGACCCAATCACAACAGTTACAGTGTTAACCAATCCCAGAGTGGGCCCAGGACCCTCACGTAGGGCGTGACTACTCTTAGCCTCCATCTTTAGGCCCGCCCTTAGAAATGTTAAGGATGTTAGCTGGCCTGTCCTGATTGGGCGTTACAAGGGTGATCCCTCCTGCCTTGGGCCACGTGTGCCCTTCTGGTGTCTCATGGAGTCAGTTTCAGACCTGCGTCCTTACAGTCGCGCATATGAAACTAATGTAACCTTGTGTGTCAACTATACTTAAATAAAAAATAAAATAAAACCATGCATTTTCTCTAAGCACTAGGTTAAGGACATTACACAAATTTCGATATTTTGTATATTCATTGCTTTTGTGTCTTAAATATTTTCTAATCTCTTGTGATTTTTCTTGCCCCACAGATTATTTGGAAGTTGTTTATTTTAAAATTGGGTATGTTTTTCTAGGTATTGTATGCTCTTTCTCGACCTCTGATGGGGTCGTGTCCCCATGAACCCGTCATAAGTTGAAAATATTATTAAGTGGAAAATGCATTCAATACACCTACCTGACCAAACATCATAGCTTAGCCTAGCTGACCTTACACGGGGCCCAGGACACTTACATCAGCCCACAGTGGGAGAAATTCATCTAGCACAAAACCTATTTTATAATAAAGTGTCTCATCTCTCATGTGATGCATTGAATGCTGTGCTGAGAGTGAAAACCAGGATGGTTGTACGGGGGGGGGGGCCGAATGATTACAAGTGGATCCCTCGCTGACCCTGGTGACTGTTAAGAGTCACCTTGGGAGTCACCTTGGCATGGCGACCGAGCGGCCATTTTGCTGTGGGTTGGAAAAACACCGTGCACCGACGACCCCCCACCCCTCACCTGCAGACCTGGAATGTTCCGCGCCAGTTTGAAAACAGCCAATCATGGAGCCCCAGCTTCCCACCACCCTGACAGAGGAGGCAACCTATCCCATCCCGTCACGGCCCTAAAGTGCCCTTATTTGGTGGTCTGCCCTCCCAGGACCGGACCGGAAGTCTTTCACCCATTAAATACCTCGCCCCTCCTGTACCAGGCGCGACTTCCCTGACTCCCCACTCCAGAGTCACGGAACCTCGCCCGGGAATTGCAGATCCCAATAAAGGCCTTCTTGGCTCCGTAACTTGGTCTCTTTCTTTCCTCTCATCTCTGCCTCCATCCATTAAATCTTACAGTGACCACGTGGCTGACTGGACAAGGGGGCTCACTCCTGCCGCCCGGTATCATGAGAGAGTCATACTGTACAGCACCAGCTCAGGTACAGATCAAAATTCAAAATGCATCATAGTTTCTAATGAATGTATCACTTTTGCACCATTGTGAAGGTTGAAAATCATTAAGTGGAATCATCAGAAGTTGGGGACTGTCTGTACCGTCTTTGATTTTTAATTTAACTTTGTTGTGGTCAAAGAACATAGTCTGTGATTGCAATAATTTTATTTTGATTGACAGGTGTTTGCGGGTTGGCATATGATTTGTTGTAAAAGTGCCACACGGACTGGAAGACACCTGTGTTCTGCCATTGTTGGATGTAACGTTCTGTGAGTAACAATTAGAGCAAGGTGGTGGACAGTGTTGCTCAGGTTATATTGTTACTGTTTTTCTGTCTCTAGTTGTGCCACTTCCCGCTGGGTGTTAAAATCTCCTGCAACTATTGTGGAGTTGTCTGTTTCTTCTTTTTATCTTTGAATTCTTGCTTCACGCATTTCGGAAGCTCTTTCATTAGGCACATGCACATTTGTGATTATTGTCTTCTTGAGGAACCCACGTTCCCATCATTATGAAATGGCCCTGTTTGTTTCTGACAATACTCTTTGTCACACGTCAGTTTCGTGTGCTATTAGTAACCACTCCAGCCTTCCTATGCTTATTTACATGCGATAACAGAATACCACAGGCTGGGTGGCTTAAAAATAACAGGAACTTACGTCTCACCCTTCTGGGGGCTGGAAGTCTAAGGTCAGGTGTAAGCACGGTCAAGTTCTGCCAAGGGACCTCTTTGCAGGTGCAGGCTGCTGGCTTCTTATATCCTCACATAATGGAAAGGGGCCTACAGAGATCTCCGGGGCGGTAATATTTAAAAAGGGCCACTAATTCCACATGAGGGCTCCCCTTCATGACCTAATCACCTCCCGAAGGTCTCACCTCCTAATTAGGGGCTAAGATTTCAGTATACGAATTTGGGGGGCAGGGGCAGAAACATTCAGTCCGTGGCACATGGTATGTCTTCTCTTTCCACCTATTTGCTTTCAGCCTACATGTGTCTTTATATTCAAAGCACATTTCTGGATGGGGCACCTGGGTGGTTCAGTTGGTTAAGCGTCTGACTTCAGCTCAGGTCCTGATCCCAGAGTTTGTGAGTTCGAGCCCCGCGTTGGACTCTGTGCTGACGGCTCAGAGTCTGGAGCCTGCTTCAGATTCTGTGTCTCCTTCTCTCTCTCCCCACCCCCACTCACACTCTGTCTCTGTCTCTCAGAAAGTAAATAAATGTTAAAAATATTTTTAAAAATATAAAGCACGTTTCTTGAATCTAACTTACTTGGGTCTTCTCTTTCATTTTTGTTACTTTCAGCCTTTCATTTGGAGTATTTGATTCACTGATGTTTGAAGTAGTTTTTGATATGTTTGGATTTAAGTTACCCATTCTATTATTTGTGTTCTATATTCCTTTTTTTGTAAAAATTCCTCCCTTTCTACCTACTTTCAGATTTTTTTATTTAAAATTTTTTTAATGCTTGTTTTTTTTGGAGAGAGAAACAGCACAAGCAGGAAAGGGAGAGAGGAGACACAGAATCCAAAGCAGGCTCCCGGCCCTGAGCTGTCAGCATAGAGCCGGACACGGGTGTGTGATTTGCACACGCCAGCTCTGTGCACTGCCAGCTGGAAGAACGCGGGGTGGACCTGAACTCCTTAACGCAACCGCATCCCCCCTGAGGAGTTGTGGCTGCTCACAAAAATGGCTGGAGAGTCCAGTTGTAAGGACACGAGGCTAAACCAAACAGACGCCAGGACCGGCTTTAAGTTTCCCTTCTTATCTAGAAGGCCTAGGTTTCAGTTCCCGAAACTAACAGGCAGTTACACATTGCACAATTACACATTGCCTAGAGGGAGAGAGACCACCTTCGCAGCACCCAATCAGGTAAGGCCGGCTACCATTCTCCACATTCCTATGGGTGAGGCCTGCAGATGGGAACTTTAGATAGGACCCTGTTACCTAATGTTAAAGTTAACCCGATAGTTGCCGAACAAGACCCTAGGCTCGCCCTGTAATTGGTTGATTTCAAAGATACCCTAAATGTTGTAATTGGGTCCCGCCAAAAGTAACGAACACCCTGGACAATGTGTGTGGTTAGAGTTACTGCCAATGCTGTTATACAATAATGATTGGATGTCATGATTTCTTGTAACTCCCCTTCCTAAGCCCCGTAGAAACCCTGCTCAGCCCTTGTTCGGGGCTCTCAGTATGGATCCACTGCACTGGTGAAGTCTGTGACCCCGAGTTTATAAGCCCGTAATAAAGCCCTTTGCTTTTGCATGCATGCCTCGGTCTCCCTGCTGGCCTCTGGTCATTGAGGATATTGCGACTTGGTCATTATACAGTCTATTCAGCACACAGTCTTCTTTGGTTTTCACCTTCTCTTTACTCTGGGGGAGCGGAAGAGGCAGTAAATACTCCAACAGACCATTGTTTCTGAATTTTAAAGTGGTTCCCTTCAACATCCCAGGTCTAAATTGCTAAACTCTCTTTTCTAAGGGTAACAAAAAAACCAAAAAACAAAACCAAAAATCCATTCATCTCTGCCCCCTCCCCCTGGCAGAGACCATCAAATATTTCCCCTCCTTTTAACTCCACATTGTCTCCATCTCTTCCGGGATGGCTCTAGGTGCCTCTAGGCCTTAAATGCCAGAGGTTGGCTTACAAAACTGAAAAAGCCATCCAGTCCCTTAAGGACAAGGGACTCCGGGCACAGACCCCACCTACCTTCAGTGGCGGGCCCTCTACTCCCTCTGGCTATGTTCCCTGGAAACAGAGGAACCAGTTCTTATTAATGACGCATACTTAATCAGACGGGGCTAGAGATTTGCATTTTAGTTATATCTGAAAGACTCTGGGTTGTACTATGGTGAGATTCTCGAGGAATTGCTTACTTTCAACATAAACTGCTCTGTACGTAGGAGGACTAAACAACTTAACATCCAATCCTAGAAGTTTGAGAAGGGAAAAGCTACTAAAATCCTGCTGGGCAAACAGGTCCACAGTAGTTGCCCCGGGCAAACTGGGACCTGGGGTTAACTCCTCCTATAGCTAGCCATGGTTTGCCAGGACCCCCATTGTCTTCCTGTTTCTCTGTCAACTCAGTTCAAGGGACACCTCCTCCCCTCCGAGATATCTTTATAGGCTGTTTCTTCTCATTATTCATCTTTCCTGGGTTTTTTTTAAAGCCAGAATCTTTTATTTTTATTTATTTTTTTACTTCAGCCTATAGAAAGCAAAACTGCTTAGCTTGGAATCACGGGTCTGTCTTCATTAGTAGAAAAGTCTTGGGCAAAGTACTTAACCTTTCGGTGGTGGTTTCGTCATTTGTGCAGGAGGTATTAATAATAACAGCATGTACATCATAGGGTCTCCTGAGGATTCGTTCAGACTGCAAAGCACTGAGAACACCACCCAGCCTATTAAGGGCTCAGTAAAGTGATTACTTCCTCTAGAAATGTTCTCTTTCCTTCCAAGGTCATCAGAACAGTAAAAACATTTGCATTTCCAAAGGCAAGCTTGTATTAGTTATACTCTGGCCTCACCTATTTTTTTCAAATTCTGGTATTTTGAAGAGGAAGATTTTTCCCTGCAAAGGTGCCCTGGATGAAAAAGTTCGGTCACCTTAAATTCTAATTTGTGCTCCCAGTGCTTGCTGCATTATACGAGTTTCCGTTTGCTTTTCCTGGGTAGCTTTCTGGCTTTTGTCTTAAATATTTTTGGGTTTCTGTAGGAGGCCCCAACTTTGACACAGAAGTCTTTCCCCAAATCTTGAAGCTAAAGGGGAAAATGTTTTATACAATAGATGTTCTAACTCATTGGACATCATCCAAAACTGGATTTGGGCGCACTCTGCATAAACTGGAAGAGTAATATTTTTCGTTTCTCTTGAAGATAGTCCAAACTGTAATTTCAGAGAATGTGAAACCTGTGCCTCGTGCACCAGCCAGCGTTCCAAAGAGTAACCTGTAAACTGCAGAGACTTTTCTCAGTATTTTTTGAGGGCACAGAAAGGTCATTAGAGCGAGGATTGATCTGCTTTTGATTTTAAGTGTAGAATCTTGTTCTTTTAAACATTTGTATTGCTGAGTAGTTAGAATGTATGCAAAGTGATGTAGTGAACCCTCAGGTAACGACCACTTGATTTATGAAAACGAAACATTAGCAGCGTCTGTACGTCCCCTACATGCCCCGTCTCTATCCCTTCCCATCCCTTCCTTCAGAGCTTCTAGTTCAGATTTTGTGTTTAAAATCATATTCAGGGGGTGCCTGGGGGGCTCAGTCGGTTAAGTGTCCGGCCTTGGCTCAGGTCATGATCTCACAGTTCGTGGGTTCGAGCCCCGCGTCAGGCCCTGTGCTAACAGCTAGCTCAGAGCCTGGAGCCTGCTTCAGATTCCGTATCTCCCTCTCTCTCTGACCCTACCCTGCTCGCACTGTTTCTCTCTCTCAAAAAAGAAATAAAAGACATTAAAAAATTTTTTTAAATCATATTCAGGCTTTTTATTTGTAGTTCAACCATATATGGATCTCCCTAGACAATATATTATTTGATAGTTTTTGTAATTTGTACAAATGGAATATTATGTGCCATTTTCTGTCATTTGCTTGATAGGATTCCTAAGATTCATTCATGATCTTGCATAGTTGTAATTCACCCATTTTAACTACTCTGTAAAGTTCCATGGACTGACTACCAAAAAAATTGGTCAATTTTACCTCTGATGTTTTTAGGTTGACCCCCACTTCATCTGCCACTAAACGTTGTGAACATTTTACACATGCATCCTAACAATGTTCAAGGGTCGCTCTAGGATCCTTTCTCAGCAAGTTCTGGCTGTGAGGCTCATGCAGCTTCAAAGTTTAGTACTAGACGCCAAGCTGTTTTCCACAGCGGCTGTGCTCATTTACACCACCAGCGAGTGGGTAAGTGTTCTCTCCTGGCTCCACATTCTTGCCAGCACTTGCTATTGCGGAATTTAAAACTTTTTGCCAATTGAATGCATGACATGGCGAGTTTGGCATCTTTTTCATAGGCTTGGGTTTCCTTTTTCTGTCCGGCATCTGCACACGCCTTTGGCCCTTCCTTCTTTTACACTGTCTGTTTCCCATGCGTTTTTCACCTGGTTTGGATCAGTGGTTCTCAACTGGAGGACGTGCCCCTTAGGGAACATTCTGTAATGTCTGGAGACATTTTGGACCGTCATAGGCTGCTGGCATCTAGCAGGGAGAGGCCGGAGGCTGCTAGGACATCCACAGGGCATTGGACAGCCCTCGAGGCAGAGAAGTTTCTGCCCTCACCACGTTAGCAGTGCCAAGGTTCGGAAAGTTTGTTCTGGATACGAATATGTTATCAGTTACATGTGTTACAGTTATTTTCTGCTAGTTTGTGGATATATTTTTTTCATGCTACCTTTTGATGAAGAGAAATTCTTAATTTTGACAAAGTCACCAACTTTTGTTTTATGGATTGTACTTTTTTATCTGATTTAAGAAAGTTCCCCTATCCTAAAAGTGTATTCTCCAATTCAGTGTTTAAAACATTTTTAATTTTGTTTTACATTTCGGTCTTTTTTTTTTTTAACTTTTTTTAATGCTTTTTATTTTTTTATTTATTTTTGAGAGACAGAGAGAGAGAGAGACAGTGAGAGCAGGGGAGGGTCAGAGAGAGGGAGATACAGACTCCGAAGCAGGCTCCAGGCTCTGAGCTAGCTGTCAGCACAGAGCCCGACGCAGGGGTCGAACCCACCAACCATGAGATCATGACCCGAGCCGAAGCCGGACGCTTAACCCACTGAGCCACCCAGGTGCCCCTACATTTCGGTCTTGAATCTACCTAAAACTGGTTTCTATTTATGATGTACGGTGAGAATCCAAAATTAATTTTTTATATGGATAACTAGTGGTCTGAGCACCATTTATTAAAAGTCCATCTGACGCCCACTGGTCTACAATGCTGGTTTGTGAAAAATCAAGTTTGCAGAAGTGGACTTATTTCTAGTTCTTTATTTTATTATCACCCTTCAATCTGGAGGAACAATACCAAGGCCAGATACCTTGGAAATGAAATTGAACTCATTCACCAGACTGAAAGGGGAACTCCCCACAAGCTACATCTGCCTACAGTCCTCACTGCAGGAAGGCCAGAAGCTTATTTTTCAAGTAGCCAGAGAGAGCCTTTTCTTTCCTTTTTTTTTTAATTAAAAAAAATTTTTTTTAACGTTTTTTATTTTTGAGAGACAGAGAGAGACCGTGCGAGCAGGGGAGGGTCAGAGAGAGAGGGAAATACAGAATTTGAAGGCAGGCTCCAGGCTCTGAGCTGTCAGCACAGAGCCCGACGCAGGGCTTGAACCCACCAACCTTGAGATCATGCCCTGAGCCGAAGTCGGATGCTTATCCAACTGAGCCAGCCAGGCGCCCCAGAGCGAGCCTTTTCTGACACACTTTCAGAACACCTATAATTTAACCTTGAACTTCATTTCATTATTAGGGGTCATAACAAATACCCATACTCTTTCCAAACCAGTGAGAAAGGCCATTTTCCTAAGTGCTATGAAGCTGGCCTGGAAGGACATTTCTGACTAGACTGTCCTTGGGAAGGACTCCACTGCTCACGGACCAGTCACACCTCTCACTCCGCCTCAGGCTTCAGCTCTCAGTTCCAGCTGTGCTGAAGCCCGAGGCAAAGACTATTTACAGAGCGAAGCAGAGAGGAAACAGAAGTATGCTTTTCCTTCTCTCCCCTTTCTTCTTTTCCTAACACGTTCCCCTCATGCTCATTTATCCCACATAAGCTCCAGACAAGTATTCAATAATAAGTGGGATCATTTTATTACAATACAAACGATAGTTTGGGTTTGAGGTAAGTCACCAACGGAAATATAAATCCATTGACACAGAAAAAGTAACTAAACATGGGGGCAAAACGTTTTCAGGGAAAGAAAAACAATTCAATTTCTCCTTCAGGAAAATATGCTGGAAACTATTATTCCCATTCTAAAGATGTCAATTAGTTGCTATTGCTCCTTATTTTTTTTTTTCCTGAACACTCTTGAAATGATTATCAAGGAATAATGTAGTTATTCGGGAGCCTCCATGTGTGGGTTTCAAGGAGGAAGAAGAAGGGATTTGCGGTGGTGACGGCACGTGTTCCACGATGCCCATTTTTGATACTTGATCACCATACAACCTGCCAACTGATGGCCAAGCACTGACGCAGACTCTTCATTAAATCCTCTGTTTGCACAGGGTGACTCTAGCTGCCTACCCTGTCCAAGATCAGCTGGTAGGTTAAAGCCAAGGAGGCGAAGATTTACCAAATGGCCTGTGTACTTTTTTGCCCCCCAGAAATATGAGGCTAGGAAGTGCCTGCTAGTTTTTCAAGGAAATGTTCATGAATAAGTTACAGGTTTTCCACCCCATTTATTCCCATGAAACAAGCAACTTCCGAAAATGTGTCGGTAAGACAAACAGAGTGGCTGCAGAGACATAGTCAAGTCGTACAGAAATAGAGCCTTCTGGCAATTTAGAAGTATGCAAAGCTGCAAATAAACCACACTGAGAAATCAACTTGTTTTGCAATGACTCCGGGATTGAGGCTAGGAGCACAGGTTTTGAACTCATAGGGTATTAAAGAAAAAAAAAAAAGGCAAAGCCGTAACCAGAAAAGTCCTGCAACCATCAGACACGAGCGCGCGCACACACACAGTCGGCCTGCTGCGCGGGGAAGGCTCTGATCACTCTGCCAGTTTACCTGCCAGGGAAAGGGCAACCCGTGTCTCCGGGTGAAAAGCAGCAGCAGGTGCGGCCCCAGGCTGTGGGGAGCAGCCAGGTCTCCGACGACGTAGCCGCTCCTGTTCGGCACCTGCTTCCTTGTGCCGCGGGGCCAGGCCACCTGCAGACTAGACTGGCCTGCAGGTGAAACATCACAATCACGTGGGCGACAACGCCCGGAGCGCAGGAAAGGCCACCATCCACACCAAGTCCACACCGAGGTGCTGCCAGAGGCCCAGGCCAGGAAAATGGCCTAACCGTAACCCTAAAAGTGAGGCTCCTGCACACCCGGCCTCCACATAGATTTGGGACAGCCAAAAGGGTGCTAACTGGATGGTCGCCGGTGATAACACGTGAATACATGTGAAACGTGGTTAGTAGTTAAGATTTCCACCAAACTGCTGAAAATGCAATTTCAGGGAGGGCGAGGGGGACACCTTAATACGCAGTCGGGAGCAACTGGCTCCAGCTTAGCCAAACAGGACAGGACTGTAGTCTCAACTCCAGAAAACCGCAGAAGGCCCCCCACGCCCACGTGTGTGCGGGCGCCGCGCGGGGCAGCGGGATGAGGGGTCTGGTCCGTCTGGGCAGCTCGGCCTCCCCTCTCCTTGCACGCGGCCGGGAACCCCTCCAGCGCCTGCACTTCCAGGCGGCTGCTCTGCCGGGTGGGAAGCCGTCCAGAGCGCGGGCCCCAGGCGGCTTCCCGAGGCGGAGAGCACCCTGAACTCTCCCGCGAGCAGGCCTGGGCCACCATCGAGTCCGACGGGCTGCTTCCGC
The DNA here is from genome assembly GCA_004023785.1 of Mungos mungo. Classification (NCBI taxonomy): domain Eukaryota; kingdom Metazoa; phylum Chordata; class Mammalia; order Carnivora; family Herpestidae; genus Mungos; species Mungos mungo. The sequence goes on along the minus strand of PISW01003990.1, from coordinate 108,079 downwards.
GCTTCCCAAATCCACTTCCTGGGCGCCTACAGCCCCAGACGCAAGCGCCCCGGACGCCGCCACTGACCGTTAGTCGCAAGCGGGGCCGGGTCACGTGACCCGCGACGGGTCAGAGCCCGGCATGCGCGGGGGCACGCAGAGCCGTTCGTCCCGGGCCGCGCGCCTGGAGTGCGCGCGCAGGCCTGGGGGCGGGGCGTGAGGGACGCGCCTCCGGCGCGCTCTGGGGCGGAGGCGGGGCCCGAGCGGGGCGGAGGGCGGGGCGAAGCGGGGCGGAGCATGGCCGCCTCCACCACCTCCTCCGGCGGGGCTGGGCTGGTGGCCACAGCGGCGGGAGCCCGACGACCCACGGAGGGGCGCCTCGGCCATGACTGCGGAGCTGCAGCAGGACGACGCGGCCGGAGCAGCGGACCGGCGCGGCTCGGTGGGCCCCGCGGCGGCGAGCGGCGGCCGGGGGCGGCTCGGGGTCCCGGGAGGGGAGGGGGCTGAGGGGCGCGGGCCCGAGAGGGCCTGCGGGGCTGCGGGGCTGCGGGCGCGGGGCGGGAGGGGGCTGCGGAGGTTGCTGGGGTGGCCGGGCGGGGGCGAGGGCGCTGCGCCGGGGAGGGGGCTGAGGTCTTTGCGGGGCTCGGGTCGCGGGGATCGGGGACGCCCTTCGGGCTCGGGGCGAGCTCAGGTTGGGAGGGGAATAGGTATACAGGACAGGACGTGGGGTTGTGTGCATCAGGGGGTTGCGGGGGGAGCGCTCTTGGGCCTTGACCTGGGGGAGAAACTTCCGAAGGTGGCAGCTTCGGTGGGTTTTGTTGTTTGTTTTCACGTGTGAGTCCCTTTTATGGCAGTGCTGTTGTGGAGTGCCTAGAGCAGACGGAACTTATCTGACTTAGAGGAGGGGTTTATGAACACCTTGTAAAAGACCTGGGGTCCTGTTACCACTCCCTCCTTCCCCTCCCTCACCCCCGCCACCCTCGCTTTTTTTTTTTTTTTAAATAAACTGAGAGCAGCCTCCCCAGTGCGTTCATCCCTAGATTTTTAATGAGGGAGGAGGAACAGCGCCAGGAACACAAGGTATGCCCCTAAATGCCTTCCTATTCCTCTTATCGAAGCAGATGGAAACCACAGGGATTCCTGGGCTAAGTTGGTGAGAGTGGAACACTGGTTTGGGGAAAATCAAATGGCTGATAATGCCCCTGCGAAGAAACTTGGGAAGCAGGCAATTTGAGAATGTCTTCTAAGGTTACTTTGGAATGTTACAACAGCACTGCGTCCTCGCCCCTCCGCTACTGTGCTTCTCGAGACCGAATGGGAAAGCTGTGCCAAGTATGCAAATGAGAGGTCGGAAAGGAGGAATTTCATAAACATTTGGGACGCAAAGCTGTCAGAGACCTCCACGCGGGAAACCCTTGATGGCTCTTTATTCAGTTCCTGCACACAGAGGACCAGGAGTGTTAGAAGTGAACACATGTCCCGTTTAAACTCCTGTAGAAAGAGTCCCCTCCAGGTCCTGGGCTCCAAAATGAAAGTAACGTGGATGGTATTTCATGTGCTGATTTCTCATGGGGATGCTATTGTTAGGTGTTCACAAATGCCCGTTGGAATCTGAGTCAGGATTTTCTCTGGTTTCACAGATCGTTTCTATATGTTTTTAGGACAGTGACTTCAAAACAGGTGGGAAACAGTGTCGTTTTGAGACAGTTGCGTTGATTTTAGGGAAGAGGCTATTTCAGGAGAGAGTAAGTCATACTTGAATTTGCTGGGGACCATGCGCCTGTTAATCAACGGCGTCTCCATTTACCTCTGCCACAGTGACCAGGATCAGCACTCTGCAAGTGTGTGTGTGAGGTGTGCGATGGGCACTTGTATGTAAGTCATAGCTATTTTTGGAAAACTTGGAACTCCGGGTGGCTGTGGCTGGCTGGAGTAGTACCCTGACGCCTGGCCATTTGTAGAGCGATGACATTCAGCGTTCTTCCCAGTGATTTCTCCTCATACAGACAGATGATAAGCTTGGAATGCTCGATAATGGTTGCCCTTTTTGTTTTTGCAAAGGAAAGTGCTTGAAATTAGCAGGCTAGGTGGAAGGAATCCTACACAGGGAAAGTACCTTTCACATCTCAGAGGAAAGGTTTTGATAACTTCCTCCTCTTGATGAGTTTCATGTTAGAAGGGCTCTGTTTTGGATTCTCTGAAGCAGCCTACATTTCCCTTAAAGGGTCCTTAATTGTTCTGGTTGGGAACAGCTACCCTGTCCTGACACTCAGAAGCTATTTAAAACCTAGAATGCTTCCCTTCCCTTATTGGTCAGTTGTGTGCAAGGGACAGACAGAACCCTTCCTAGCCTCCCAAGAATTTTAGTGAGAAAAATGTTGGACTCTTGAAATATGTTCTCAGTGTGTACTAGAGTCTGAAAGCGGATACTTTGTGACATTACTGAATACCCCAGACTGCAGACTAATATTCGAGTATCTACAGAGATTACTTATAGACAGGTTTCTGTATTTTTTCTTTATTTCTTTAACTTTTTTGAATGTTTATTTTTGAGAGACAGTGTGAGCCTGGGAGAGGCAGAGAGAGAGGGAGACACAGAATCCAAAGCAAGCTCCAGGCTCCAGGCTCCGAGCTGTCACTGCAGAGCCCGATGCGGGGGCTCGAACCCACAAACCATGAGATCATGAACTGAGGCAAAGTCGGGGACACTTAACTGACTGAGCCACCCAGGCGCCCCCAACAGGTTTCTATGTTGTAATTACTTCTCAACTTGGATAAAAACCGGCAGCAAAATTTACTGTTGTTGTAAGATAAACAACTTGAAGGCAGGTCAGTTCTTATAAACCTGTCATCCTTGGCAGCTGCCCTAGAATTCATCACATGTTCCTGATGCTAACTGGAGCCCAGTTTCCGTGAAAATTCAAGACTCTCTTTGCTTCCTCTTGATTTATGGGCTTTTTATTCGCTTTTACCTTGTCTCATTAGTTGTGATTTTTGGAACATCAGTCAGTGAGTGTTTCGTTGACTTTCCCAACTTTTGTGTTTTTGTTTTTTGAGAGAGAGAGAGAGAGAGAGAGAGAGAGAGAGAGAGGTGGGGGAGGGGCACACAGAGAGAGATGGGGTAAGGGGGAACACGACGAAGGCCGAAGCAGGCTCTGTGCTGAAAGCAGTGAGTCCCATGTGGGGCTTGAACTCACCAACCATGAGATCATGACCTGAGCTGAAGTCAGATGCTCAATTGACTGAACCACCCTGGTGCCCTGGCTTTTCCAACTTTAATGCCTCTTCAGCTATAGTTTCTGTTCACACGATGAGTACAATATTTATAAAAAGCATTGACGAGTAATGGCTCAGGAGGCAAGATTTTCCCATGTGTTACATTTCATCAAAGAAATTGAAACAGTAGCCAAGTGAAGCAGATGTTTCTTAAGAAAAATAATGATGCTGGTAATAGTAGTAGCTAACGCTAATTGAGCATGTGCTATATGCCAGACCCTGTGCTCAGAACTTAACATCCAGGGGCCCCTGGTGGCTCAGTCGGTTAAGCGTCCATCTTCACTCAGGTCATGATCTCTCGGTTTGTGAGTTCCAGCCCTGCATCAGGCTCTGTGCTGACAGCTTGGAGCCTGGTGCCTGCTTTGGATTCTGTGTCTCCCTCTTTCTCTTCTCTCCTCCACTTACGTTCTTTCTCTCTCTGTCTCAAAAAATAAACAAACACTAAAAAGAAAAAAATTAAAAAAGAACTTAACATTGAGTGTCTCAATCCTTACTGACAACTCCATGTTTTCATATCAGAAGGCTTTTACTTGTCAGATAATTTGCCCAGTGCCACCCACATAACAAATGATGCTGCCAGGACTGAACCCAGCAGTTCTGAGTCTAACAGCCCACTTCTTAGTCAGTGGACCTGTTGGCTTGCGTCAGAACCTTCTTTTACCCTCCACAACTCTCCTGAGGTTTTAAACTTTGAATCTTCCCTGCATTCTTTCTAAATATATAACCTTCTTTTCTACTTGGTTGAGTGTGCTGCTATCTAAAGAGATGTGTGTGTGTGTGTGTGTGTGTGTGTGTGTGTGTGTGTTTTAAAGGGATTTCTTTCTTTTTTATTTTTGTTTTTCCTCTTCAGTGTCTCTTTTCTTGTGGTATAAGAGTTACCGCCCTTTCCTTCTTCCTTGATTTCTTAGAGATGAATCTAGATGCGTGGTGTCTGCCGGGGGCTTCCTCACTGTGGCCGTGGGAGGAGGGTGCTCCGGCCCCGGTGGGTGGAAGCCAGGGATGCTGCCCCGTGTCTGCTGCCGTCCGGGCTAGTCCCCCCAAAAACGAGTCCGGACTGTCAGTAATGCTGAGCTTGAGAAGCCCTGATCTAGGGGATGTCTCTCCTCGCTCTCCTAAATGATCTCTGAGTTCCTCGATTCAAGCCTAAGCCCCGGACACCTCACTGTCTCCTGTAATGTTGAGACTCAAAATTCGGTCTGTGCACCAGCAGCATCTGTGTCACCCAGGAGGTCGTTGGCAAAGTGGAGATGTGGGTGCGCGAGAGCCGGCTGGCACTGCCCTCCAAGCTGAACATGTAGGTCTCTTCCCCGCTCTGCGTTCCCTGACCTCATGGTGGTGGCTTGCAATCGCCCCAGTGGGAGTGTTTATACCAAGGAAACCACCAGCTCTGCAGATCCGCATACCGCTGTTTGGACCTCCACCCGAGACCTGTGGAATCTCAGTTTGCCTTTGGGCAAATCCCTGAGTGATAACTTTGAGGAGCTCTGTGCCGCTGCACAGAATTCTCACTTTGTTTTCTCGGTTCCTCCCCTCCCCTCCCCTCCCTTCCCCTTTCCTCTCCTCTCCTCTCCTCTCCTCTCCTCTCCTCTCCTCCCCTCTCCCTCTCCTCTCCTCCCCTCTCCCTCTCCTCTCCTCCCCTCCCCTCTCCGCCCCTCTCCTCGAGAGAGCAGGAGAGAGAGAATCCCAAGCAGGCTTGATCCCGAGAGCCATGAGATCATGACCTGAGCTAAAAGCAAGAGTCAGACACTCAGCCGACTGAGCCTCCAGGCGCCCCAGATTCCTGTTTTCCGTTCACAGATGTACATGTGTCCCCAGGCCTCGGACAAAATAGCGACAAAACTGCCTTGTGCCCTGTCCGGCTGTTTGCCTTGCTCAGCGCCTTCCTTTTCTTTACTTTTTGAACTGAGTTTCTAAATCCACCTGTTTCTTTTCTGAAGTGTTTTCTCGATTACACTGTAACTCCAGCTCGCTGTGGAGGACTTGGAAAACAACCCCCCAGCCCACCTCTTGGGCAAGATTAGCTCTCGGCAGTTGGAGGCACGGCCCCCAGACCAGCTGCCCGCGGTTGCGGCAGCAGCGTCAGCAAGAAGCCAGTTAGGAGGTGGCTGCGGGGACCAGTCTAGGGTCCAGTAAGAAGAGTGCTGATTGCCCAGAGGCCCGCAGAGAGGCTGACCAGGCAGCAGAAGGTTGGATTGTAGGGCAGTGACTGTTACGTGATCAGCATTTCCCAGGCTACCCAACGAGAGCCTTGCCAATAGTAGGCTTTTACTGTTTGTCACTTGGGAATGAAATGGGTCTCTCGGAGGTGACGGGTGACCAGCCACCTTCTGGTGAAATCTGCAGCCTTCTAGACGTGATTGTTTTTGCCCTTCTCCTTGGTTATTCAAGCACCAACTCGAATCCCCTTCTCATGCTTTTATGTGTGATGATTCTTCATTGCCACTTTTTTTTTAAAGTTTTGTTTTGTTTTTGTTTTATTTTTATTTTTGAGAGACAGAGACAGCGTGAGCAGGGAGAGTCAGAGAGAGAGGGAGATACAGAATCTGAAGCTGGCTTCAGGCTCTGAGCTAGCTGTCAGCACTGAGTCTGACGCGGGGCTCGAACCCACAATCCGTGAGATCATGACTTGAGCCGAAGCCATTAACCAACTGAGCCCCCCAGGTGCCCCCCTCATTGCCACTTTTTGGTTGATAGTTACTTGGCATTTGACTTTGTTGCTACTTATTATCATTCGTTCTGTTTTTTTTCCCTAAAAAACTTTCAGTGTATATATTTTTTAATCATTTGCCACAGTCTTAAAGTATTGTAGTTTGCCCTCACTTCTGAACTGGTTACATCGTTTTACAACTTTCTTAGGAAAATGAGGCCTGGAAAAGATGTTCGAGTTTGTCTAATCCAGAAAGCCTTCTTCATCTTACAAATGCAGTAATGGGCTAGAGCGCCTGGCTGGCTCAGTCGGTTGAGCGTCCAACTTTGGTTCAGGTCATGATCTCATGATTCTTGAGTTCAAGCCCCACATCGGGCTCTGTGCTGACAGCTCAGAGCCTGGAGCCTGCTTTGGATTCTGTCTCTCTCTCTCTCTCTCTCTCTCTCTCTGCCCCTCTCCCACTTTTCTCTCTCTCTCTCTGCCCCTCTCCCACTTCTCTCTCTCTCTCTCTCTCTCTCTGCCCCTCTCCCACTTCTCTCTCTTTCTCTCTCTCTCTCTCTCTCTCAAAAACAAAAGCCAAAACAGCCCCAAATGCAGTAGTGGGTCTCAGGAATCTGATCTCATAGTCGAAGTCAGAGCCCTGGCCTCAGGCTTCAGTTCAGTGACTGGGTTGTACCTTCAGGGCTCCAGTGGCCTCACTTCTGGAACACTCTCTCTCGGACATTTGGGACCCGTATCATTTTGGTTCTTCCGCTCTTTCTTCTCTTGTAGGGGCTAACCTGTGAGCTTCCTTGGTTGTTACTTTCCTTTTATTAACTTCTTCCAAATCTGCACTTGTAAGCCCCGCTTGCACATGACTTCTACTCTCTTATTTGTAAACGCTGTTTCCGCACTTCTTGCTTATCAGCATCCTGGGCTCTGACCATTTGCTGCAGACCCGCTTTCGCCACAGGTGCACGAGGCATAAGAATGTATACTTGTAATAATACCATCCGCCACATGCCAGTTATGGCCCTAAGCACTTTTTGGTACATTTTGTGTATTTACAAAAACGCTGCAAGGTATGATTATTCTCTCTTATTACTGATGAGGACAGTCAGACTCAGATCTTGATATAGCTTATAAGGGCCTAATATGAGATTAAAACATTTTTTTAATGTTTATTTATTTTTGAGAGAAAGAGAGAGAGAAACCATGAGCAGGGGAGGGGCAGAGAGAAGGGGGAGCACAGAATCTGAAGCAGGCTCCAGGCTCTTAACTGTCAGCACAGAGTCCAACACGGGGCTAAACCCACGAACTGTGAGATGATGACCTGAGCCGAAGTTGGACACTCAACCAACTGAGCCACCCAGGTGCCCCTCTAAGGGCCTAATAGATTGTACACCGAATCTGTTTGGCTCCGCATTGCAGGTGGGAAATGGTGACTTACTCAAGATTAAGTTCTAAGTGGCAGAGCTGGGACTTTGAGCCATTCAGCTTTCTGCCCGGAACACGTGTCTCTCAAACCAAACGTTTCAGCTCCCTCTTGATAACGCATGAAGTGCTTTAGGGCGCATTCTCATCGAACCCATAGGGCAACCTTATGAAGTAAAATTCACGCGAGGAGGAGGTAGAATTTGCAAAGCGGTACCGCTCGTAAGCGATCAGACCAAAACCGAAGCACGGGGCGTTTTCTTCCAGCCACTGGAGGAGTTTCGTTGGGCAGGGAGGCCGCCATATTTTCCATTTCTAATTTTTTCTACATTTTTTTCGTTTTACTAACACATCCGTATGCATCACTTCATTTGATGGTCCCATCAGTGCCATCAAAGCTTACGGTACTTTATTTCCAAAATGTGGAGGGTGATGCCCTGGAAAGTTGAGATTTACCTGGAGGCTAGTAGGTGGTGGAATCCGGGCTATGTAGCCCTGTCCCCACCGTCTTGGCTTTCTACGTGAAAAGGGAGGTGAAAACACCAGACATACAAAACTCAGTTAAAGATCTGCATGAGTAAGGGCTGGCAGCAGGTCACATGAGAGCTTGATGGTCGTCTCATTTTGAGAGAGAGAGAGAGAGAGAATGAGCTGAGGAGGACAGAGAGGGTCTGAAGAAGGCTCTGCTGACACCAGACGGCCCAACATGAGGCTCAAACTCCTGGACTGTGAGGTCGTGACCTGAGCCAAAGGAAGTCAGACGCTTAACTGACTGAGCCACCCAGGGGCCTGCTGATGCTCATGTTAAACTTGCGTTATCCTAAACCGGCACTTGCTGTCTCTCGTCCATGTTAGTACTTTCCTGCTGTCCTTTTTCTTCTTGATGTGTGTCTGTGTGCGAGCACACATCTTTCTTGATTTTATTCAATTGAGGTGACATTCACATAATATAAAATTAACTCTTTTAAATTTATTTATTTTGAGAGAGTGAGCAGGAGTGAGAGCATGCCTGTGCACAAGTGGGAGAAGGCACAGAAGGAGAGAGAGGCAGAGAGCCTGACGCAGGCTCCGTGTCAGCGCAGAGTCCGACGCGGGGCTCGCTCTCACCACTGTGAGAGCACGATTTGAGCCAAAATCAGTGAGCTTTACTATATATATTTACAATATTTTGCAGCTACCACCTTTGTGGAATTCTAAGAACAGTTTCAGAACCACAAAAGAAAACCTGTATCCACTGAGCAGTTACGCCCTATTCCTTCCTTCGCCCAGGCCCCTGGCAACACGGATAAGCTTTCTGTCTCTCCATTTACTTATTTCGGATATTCCTATCAGTGGAACCGTAGGACCTTTTGTGTCGGGCTTCTTTTACTTAGTATAACATTTTCGGTTAAATTGTAGCGCGTATCCGTACTTCGTTCATTTTAACGACTGAGTAGTATTCCACTCTGAGTCTACTACGTTCTTTCCACTTTTCCACTGGTGGACAATTGAGTTGTATCTACCTTTTGGCTTTTATGAGTAGTGCTACTGTGAACATTTGTGTACAAACATTTTTGAGTACCTATTTCTAATTCTTTTGGGTGTATTCCTCGAAGTAGAATGGCCAGGTCATATGGCAATTCTGTCTTTAATTTTTTTTAATTGACAAACAGTTGCCAAGCTGTTTTTCACCACAGGTGCGCCATCTTACACCCCCCCAACCCCCCACAGCAATGCACAAGGGTTTTAATTTCTCCACTTCCATCCTCTCCAGACACCTGTTCTTTACCATTTTTGCTTTGTTTTGTTTTCTAACACCCTTCATGTGTGTGAAATGGTATCTCATTATAATTTTGATTTGCATTTTCCTAATGGCTAATGTTGAGCCTCTCTTCATATGCTTAATGGCCATTTATGTAGCTTCTTTGGAGAAATGTTCAAGTCTTTTGCCCATTTTTGAATTGCATTTGTTTGTGTTTGGTTGTTTGAATTATAAGAGTTGTAATATATCTGGACACTAGACCTTTATCAGGTTGATGATTTGGAAATGTTTTCTCCCGTCCTGTAGGTTACCGTTTCATTTTATTAATAATGCCTTTGGATGCACGAAAGTTTTTAACTTTGGTGTAATCCTGCTTTTTTTTTTTTCTGTTGCTCATGCTTTTGGTGCCGTATCTAAGAATCCATTGCCAAATCCAAGATCATGAAGATTTACTTCTATATTTTAAGAGTTTGGTCATTTTAGCCCTTGTTATTTAAGTGACTGATCCATTTTGAATTAGTTTCGTGTGTGGTAGAGGTAGGGGTCCAACTTGATTCTTTGGCATATGCGTGTCTGCTTGACCCAGCACTTTTTTTTGAAGAGACTAATTTTTTCCCCATCGAGTGATCTTGGCAGCTTTGTCAGAGATGAATTGACCATAGATGTATAGGTTTTTCTAAGTTCCCAGTTCTAACTCAGTGATCTGTACGTTGGTCCTTTCCCGTATTACACTGGTGTGATTCCTGTAGCTTTTTAATAGCGTTTGAAGTCTGGAAATGTGAGTCCTCCAATTTTGTTCTTTTTCAGTACTGTTTTGGCCATTCAGGGCCCACTAAAATTCCTTACGAATTTGAGGATCAACTTTTCTATTTCTGCAAAAATGGCCCTTGGAATTTTGACAGAGATTGCATTGAACTTATAGGTCACTTTGGGTAATATTGCCATCTTAACAATATGAAGTCTTCTGTGATGGTTTATTTTGTGGGTCAGCCTGCCTGGGCCATGAGGTGCCCAGAGATTTGGTCACATGTTATTCTAGGTGTGTCTGTGGGGTGTTTCTGGATAAGATGAACATTTGAGTTGTAGATGGAGCAAAGCACATTCCTCTCCCTAATGTCTGTGACCTCATCCGATCACTTGAACACCTGGATGGAACAAAAAGGCTGAGTAAGAGAGACTGTCACCTACTGACTGTTGGGCTGGGCCTTTGGTCTCCTGCCCTCAGACTGGCACTTCCATCATCAGGTTCTCCAGCTTGCCAGCTGAGACCAGCATCTCCAGCTCTTCTGGGTGTGCAGCTTGCCAGCTGAAGATCTGGGGACTTACCGGCCTCCGTAATTGCAGGCGCCAATTCCTTATAATAAATTACTTCTCACCCACCTCCCCAACACAGACTAGGAATACAGCATTCACTTACACACACACCCCCCCACACCCCCCCACCCACCCTATTGTTTGTTTCTTTTCCTGGAAAACCCTGAGTAATCCAGTTTTCCAATCCATCAACCTGAATATCTTTCCATTTTTTTATATTTTCCTTAATGGTTTTTTTTTTTGTTGTTTTTTTGCTTTTTTACAATGTTTACACTTTTCAGAGGACAAGTCCATCACCTGTTTGGCTAAATTTGTTCCTAGGCATTTTATTGTTTTTGGATATTATAAATGGAATTTAAATAAATAAATAAATAAATAAATAAATATTTATTTATTTATTTATTTTTGGAAGTGTGCAAGCTGGGGAGCAGGGGTTGCAGAGAGACAGAGGGAACAGAGGATCGGAAGCAAGCAGGCAGACAGCAGCTAGCCCGATGTGGGGCTCGAACTCACAAACCGAGAGATCACGACTTGAGCTGAAGTCAGACCCTCAGCCGACTGAGCCACCCAGGTGCCCCTGGAATTGTTTTTTAATTTCCTCTTCAGTTTGTTCATTGCTGCTGTAGAGGAACAGTTGACTTTCGTGTGTTGATCTTGTAGCAACTTTGCTGAATTGTTTGTCAGCAAACAAACCGATGTAGCTTCTTGGGAGTTTTATGTATCCTGTCATCTGTGAACAGAGAGAGTTTTACTTTCTCCTTTCCAGTTTGGGAGCCTTTTGTTTTACTTGCCTAATTGCTCCGGCCAGAACTTTCAGTACGATGTTGAATAGCCTTGGTGAAAGTGGGCATCCTTGTCTCGTTCCTGGTTTTGGGGGATGGCTCTCAGTCTCTCACCATTGAGTAGGGTATTAGCTGAGAGTTTTTGTGTTTTGCTTTTTAAATAAAGGCCCTTTTTTTCATGTTGAGAAAATTCCCTTCTATTCCTGGTTTTCTGATTGTTTTCATCATGAAAAGGCAATGAATTTTGTCAAATGCGTTTTCAGCACCAGCCCAGAGAACCGGGTGTTTCCCCCCATCCTTCTCTCAGTGTGTGCGGTGTATTATATCGGTCGGGTTTCTCACTGGCCTCCTTTTCTGTCATGATCAGCGGTGTTCTCTCAGGCATCCATTTTCAAATTTTGGACTGAGCTCCGTTTCTCCTTTCTTTGAGATGTTCCCACCTTCTCTGTTCTCCGACCGGCATCGTCCCTGTCTGATCACACCTGTTCCTCTGGTAGCTCTCTAACTCACAGTTAGGCTTTCTTTCCATGGTCTCATCTCGCTTGAAATAGTTGTTCACCTGTGCTAGGTGAATCTTCTTAAAGCACCTTCCTTTTCCTTCCTGTTTCTTCCCTGCCAAGGGACCTGTTTCCCATTGTTCATCAGATGAAGTCCGAACTCATGCTGACGCTGAGAACCTCTCCTGATCCAGCCCCTGTTGCTAATCGCGAATGGAAACTGCACACAGAGTCCCTCCTAATAATAACTTCTAATTCCACTGTCAGATTTCTAAAACTGGACGCATGTCAATTTGATTTCTTCTATCTTTGCCCTTATCTTCCTGGTTTCTCCATTGACTGTAGCAATATATTGCTGAACATGACATTTTCTTTAATTTGTGAAGGTGCCTTCCGTATGTCCTTATTGTAACAGCCTCTCGGCCTCATTTCTTGTACTTAGTTCGGGCCTGGATTCGAAGAAATGAAAAAGCCGTGTCTTAATGTGCTCTACACTATGAGGGAAGCAAGCTTCAGGACATGACGTCCAGTATGAAAATATATATTCACGTGCATTGGCCACTTCTGGAAAGATATTGGAACCTATTAATAGTCGCTGGGAAGTGGGACAGAGATGGAAAGAAGGAAGAAATTCCTTTTTGCTTTGTATCCTTTGTTACTATTGGAATTTCTTTGCACATTTAAAAAAAAAAGAGGTGAAAAAAATTGAAAAGTAAATGATGATTAGTTCCTGCCTGGCTTTTAATTCCAGTTTAACCCCCCTCTGTGCCACTTGAGAGTGGCTACATGTTAAAAGCGTTTGATGGTTTAAAAAAATTTTTTTTAAAGAACCCATTTTATTTATTTTTTTAACATTTATTTATTTTTGAGAGGGAAGAGACAGATCATGAGCAGGGGAGAGGCAGAGAGAGAGGGGCACACAGAACCGGAAACAGGCTCCAGGCTCTGAGCTGTCAGCACAGAGCCCGACGCAGGGCTCGAACTTGTGTGGACTGTGAGGTCAAGACCTGAGCCGAAGTCAGATGCTCAACCGACGGAGCCACCCAGGCGCCCCAAAAGCGTTTGATGGTTTTTAAAAACCATGGGCCAGGGGCGCCTGGGTGGCTCCGTCGGTTAAGCGTCCGACTTCGACTCAGGTCATGATCTCACAGTCCGTGGGTTCGAGCCCTGCGTCGAGCTCTGTGCTGACAGCTCAGAGCCTGGAGCCTGTCTTTGGATTGATTCTGTGTCTCCCTCTCTCTCTCCCCTCCCCTACTCATGCTCTGTTTCTCTCTGTCTCAATAATAAGTAAACATTAAAAAAATTAAAAGAAAACAAAAAAAAATCCAAAATAAAAACCAGGGGCCAGTGGATGAGCTGAAACCGTCCATTCATCACGGAGCCACGTTCTGCGTCGTCAAAGGAAGTTGCGAGGTGGCGTGTTTCAGGGAGTTTCGTTTTATTCACTGGAAAGGATAGGGAGTCCTGTCCTTGTGACATGCTGTGAGGAAGTTGGAGTTGCTGGAAAAAACACGGACGTGTTGGTGGAAGAACTGAGAAGGCAGCAGGGCTTCTGTGGCCAGGGCCTTGGTTTGTGGAAGGAAGGGGGGCTGGTGGCCGACTCCGGATGCATCGAAGACCCTGCTTTCCAGACTGGATTTCTGGAGTTGCTGCTAAATATTTGCTTTGATTCCTATGGCTATACTTTGGCTTTCCTTGGGTACTTAAGTTTCATTTTATTTATTTTTATTTTTAAAGTATATTTATTTTGAGAGAGAGAGACACAGACACAGTGCGAATGGGAGAGGGGTAAAGAGAAGGAGAGAGAAAACCCCAAGCAAGCTCCGAACCACCCACGCAGAGCCGGTCTCGAACTCCTGACCCTGAGATCATGAGCATGAGCTGAAATCAAGAGTCAGATTGAGCCACACAGGCATCCCTTAAGTTTCATCTTAAAATTGGAAAAGCAGGAAAGCTTAAATGTCCATCACCTGACGAATGGATCAAGAAGATGTGGTTTATATATACAATGGAGTACTACATGGCAATGAGGAAGAATGAAATATGGCCATTTGTAGCAAGGTGGATGGACCTCGAGGGTGTCATGCTAAGCGAAATAAGTCAGGCGGAGAAGGACAGATAACCATAAGTTTGCACTCACAAGTGGAACAGGAGAAACTTAACACAGGACCATGGGAGAGGGGAAGGGGAAAGTAGTTAAGGAGAGGGAGGGAGACAAACCATAAGAGACTCTTAAATACTGAGAACAAACTGAGAGTTGAGAAGGGTGAGGGAGAGGGGAAGGGGGTGATGGGCATGGAGGAGGGCACTTGTTGGGATGAGCACTGGGTGTTACATGGAAACCACCTTGACAATAAACTAAGCATGAATAAATAAATAAAATAAAAAATAAAACTGGGAAAGCAGGTCTTTAATTTGGGAGAGGACTTTATCAGGCACACTTACAAGGAACTTTGGTAGTTTTTTGGAGTAGGAGAGCATTCATCAGTTATTCATGTAGCTTCAAATTTAGAAATGTCTTTGGAAGAATAGACGGTTGGTTGAGATTAGGAAATGTGGATGTCAGAATGATAATAGCATCCCTGTAATCTAGAAAGCTCCTCGTCACAGTACTAAACTGGGTATTTTATATTTTATTAAACCATTTTTTGAATGTTAATTTATTTTTGAGAGAGACAGAGCATGAGCAGGGGAGGGACAGAGAGAGAGGGAGACACAGAACCCGAAGCGGACTCCAGCCTCTGAGCTGCCAGCACAGAACCCGATATGGGGCTCGAACTCACAAACTGTGAGATAATGAACCTGACCTGAAGTCGGACACTTAACCGACTGAGCCATCCGGGCGCCCCTAACCTGGGTGTTTTTTTAAAGATAAAACTCTTAATTATTGATTTCACAAATTTGCCTCACCTGATCAAAGAGAGTTTGAATTTAGTTGCAGTTAGTGTTTATTATAAAAACTCCGCAGCTTAATGTTTTTACTCTGTGAACAGTCCTGTTCATCGCTTATTGTGAGATGAATGACTGTCTTTGCTTTAAGAAGACATCAGTCCTGAGAAGTGGGCTGGATTGCACTCAAATCAATGCGTAGCCGAGGTCGGACAGCTTGAGTTTCTTCTTCCTAGAGATTTGTGTGTACCTGTCTTTCTTCTCTGCCTCTGGGCAGGAAAAGCGAGTACTTTGTGTTTAATGAAAACAATGTGGATTTAGCTAAGGAAATGCAAACCTGTCGGCTCTTGCCAGTTATTTGACTTCGTTATGACTGGAGCACAGGCTTTGTCTTGTCTCCTGTTGGGTGAGGACTTGTGCGTAGCCTCCTAGTTATGGTGAGGTTAATATTTAAGTCAGCCTCTCGTGGTCGCGGAGAAGCTGGGAGCTAGTAACGGGGTAGGATCCCACTGAGCACAGTGTGTCTGTTACTGTCAGACTCAGACTTGATACACAGCACTTCCTAGGATTTGGGGTGGATTTAGCTAATCGCATAGGTTTAGCTCAACACTCATGAGACTGAGTCATAGAGCTGTTATTTGTGCGTGTCAGTAGCCTGGCTTAATCCTCACGAAATTCGTTGTTGAGGTTCGTAAGACTTATCTTTGAGGTACCTTTTTAATTCAGGACATTTGAGGACAAAATCAGTTTTGTAAACCCCAGTTTCCCAATCTGCACAATGAAGATAATGATTCCTCTCTCTCAGGGTTGTTACAAGGGTGCCGTGTATGTGAGGCACCGAAGGTTCCAGAAACAAAGAAGGTGTTGATGTGTTAGTCCCGAACGTTACCAGCACTGTCCTGCGGGGTAGTATGTTTACGGTCTTGCCTTCACGGAGGCAGGAGTTTCATGTTGAAAACCATGAGAAATGCCAGGTAAAGAGCATTAAGTCCCTTCCATTCACAAGCTCATTTGTTCCCTCAATACGGGGGGTTCAAAAGGGAGGGACAGTGTGGACCAGAGTTCTGGGGAATGACTGTAAGTAAGGAGGAGGTGAGATGAGTATATCCCTGCGGTGCCTGCATGGCTCATGGTTCGTGGGATCGAGCCCTGTGTTGGGACCGGCACTGACAGCGTGGAGCCTGCTCGGGACCCTCCCTCCCTCCCTCTCTGCCCCTCCCACAGTCATTCTCCCTTTTTCTCTCTCAAAAATAAATAAATACACTTTTTAAAAAAAGGAATATAGCCCTTGACTGTGGAATGGGCATTCCTGGAGATAATCGAAGTTTAGCACTCGAAGGCATGGGAGAGGGTGCATTTGTGAGGGAAGGACGGAGTCGCAGGTTAAAGGTGGAAGCAGGTGACGGTCTTTGAAGAACCAGATCAGGAATTCGGATTTGAATTAACATGTAGAGCGTTGTCCCCGGAGTTGTACGAAATGATTTTACGTAGCTGTCATCTGTGCCCAGTAGCTTTTTTGGGCACTGAGAGCACAGAGCCTCACGCGGGGGTTGAACCCCCCAACCCTGAGATCATGACCCTGAATTGACATCCAGAGTCAGATGCGTAATCGCCTGAGCCACCCAGGCGCGCCTCCAGCAGCTTTTAAAAAAGGACAACTGAGAGTTGATCTTCTTACCCTGTGTGTATTATTCTAGATGTATTAATGTCCACTGCTTCTCTGTGGGGAGAGGTGAGTGGGGCTTTAATCCACGGCCAAATGGGATGATGGTGAATTACTTAATACTTGGATATCCTATTTCACTGATTCACATTTAATTGGCATTCTGAGATCTCCGAATTGAGACGTTCCTTACATTGACTGCCTCCAAGGAGCAGGCGGGAGGGAGCGTTTTCACACAAGTGTCTTCACACGCCTGGGCTTGGTCAGAGCTGCTCCTGCCATCCGGCCATTGAGCGTGTGCGCTGTGGGCACCGCATGGTTAGTTAACTACCTTCTCAGTTTAAAAGATCACACTGTGGGGCACCGGCGTGGCTTAGTTGGTTAGGCGTTGGACTTTGGCTCAGGTCATGACCTTATGGTTCATGAGTTCAAGCCCCACGTCGGGCTCTGTGCTGACAGCTCAGAGCCTGGAGGCTGGTTCAGATTCTGTGTCTCCCTCTCCCTCTGCCGCTCCCCTGCTTGCGCGCACACATGATCTCTTTCTCTTTCTCTCAAAAGTAAATATTAAAAAAAATTAAAATAGGGGCGCCTGGGTGTCTCAGTCAGTTAATTGTCCAACTTTGGCTCAGGTCATGATCTCACCATTTGTGAGTTCGAGCCCTGCATGGGGCTCTGTGCCGACAGCTCAGAGCCTGGAGCCTGCTTTGGATTCTGTGTCTCCCTCTCTCTCTCTCTCTGCCCCTTCCCTGCTCATGTTGTCTCTCTCTGTCTCTCAAATATAAAGAAATTAATTTTAAAAAATTAAAAAATTTAAAACATCACACAGTGATTCATTTAAATTAAAAAAAACTGGATGAAGAAAGGCACAGAAACAGAAGAGCAGGGTATAAATTTGATTTTACAGAAAGCAAAGTATTTGTCACTGGAGGAATGATTGCAATTTCACATTTTCTTGCAAAGCTGCAATCGAGTGTTTTGTGGGACCTGAGGAAGGAAGCTGCCCTCAGCGCATTAAGTTTTGTGAGTGAGAAACGTGCTAAGGAATTGCCTGTAACCTGCAGGACAGCGCAGCTGGGGCAGCAGGGGAAATGGCTCTGTTTCTCAACATACATAAGAAATCTTAGAGCCTCAGGGAGCTGGTGTGACCAATTCACCTGTCTCCTAGGACTGCCACGAAGGCATTGTGTCCTCGTTTAAGTGGCAGCTGTTTTCTCCTTCATGGTGCGTAAAGGAAGCGTGCTCTTTAGATTCAGTCAAAAATAGTGTTTACCTCCGACACAGTACTTCCCTGGTTTAGAACTGATTGTCTTACCGAAGTAGTCAAAGGTGTGGTTTTGTAAGGCAGGCAAAATAGTGACAGGAAACTGACGATGCGAGAAACACTGAGGTCAAAATACAAGAATTAACCATCTGCATTGGTTGGCATTAAATAGGTGCTCTTTTTTATTTAATGTTTATTCATTTTTGAGAGAGAAAGAGACAGAGAGAGAGAGAGCACGAGAGAGAGCACAAGCAGGAGAGGGGCAGACGGAGGGGAGACACAGAATCAGAAGCAGGCTCCAGGCTCTGAGCCGTCAGCACAGAGCCTGATGCAGGGCTCAAACCATGAACCATGAGATCATATCCTGAGCCGAAGTTGGACGCTTACCTGTGTGAGCCACCCAGTCATAACTTATTCCACCCTTGTTGGGGCATATCGATTGTGATTTTTTTAGAAAATTGTATATGATTGAGATGTGTAGATTCACACACTTTTATACTTAAAATGGAATTAGAATTATTTTGGGGGGACGCCTGGGTGGCTCAATCAGTGAGTGTCTGACTCTCAATTTTGGCTCAGGTCATGATCTCACGGTGCACAAGATCGAGCCCCACGTTGGGCTCCGTGCAGACGGTGCAGAGCCTGCTTGGGATTCTCTCTCTCTTTCTCTCTGCCCCTCTCCCATTCACTCTCTCTCTCTCTCTCTCTCTCTCTCTCTCTCTCAAAATAAACAAACTTAAAAAGCTTCATAAAGAAGAAAAAGAATTAGTTTGAGGGGGAAAAACTTTTTATAGACTTTATTTTTCTGAAAACCCTATGCTTCTGTTTCTCGAATTTGCCGAGGCTGCATCCGGACCCCTTTTAGTCTGGTCGCCCTGCCCGAGCACCCAGGCCATGACTGCCCTTGACAAGACGCATAGCTCCAGGAGGGCTGGCCTTAGCAGCGTCGGGTTCCACTTCTGTCCTGTGACTGTGGCCCACGACTGGAGCAGAAAACTGCGGATGCTTTTCTGAGCACTTCTGCAGGGCTTCTTCCTAAGTTATTTCTAGTTGTGTGATATTTAAGTGCATTCGGCCCTCAGCTGTTGAAGGCATAGGATACTATTTCTGTTACAGCTGACGGCGTAGACTGCCTCTCGGAGACAGATTCCTAACTGAAAGATAGTTGATGGGAAGCATCAGGTCCTGAATTGGGGCTTAATTCCCGAACAGCCTTAGGCGTCGTTATCAATTTGATTTCTTTTCGCTGAATTAAATTTGAACTATTGCATTTTCAATACTCATCTGAAAGAATGGGGCCGGCCAGTTCTTTAGAGCGAGCTTGCTTGTAAAAAATAGATGTTGTGTGGTAACCTTTGTCTTTGTGCAAAACAGGGTAAAATGTTCCAGTGAAGACCCAAAGGCTGCGAAGGAGTTATAAACTGATCGTGCGGTAGCTGGAAGTGAACAGGATAGGGTTTTACACGATTCGGACTGATGAAGAGAAAGCCTTCTATGGTTCATTCCATCTGGAATTTTATTTGTGATTCAGGAAATGTTAGTTCTCTCTCTACTTTTGAAACCACCAAACCTGAAGTTTCAAATAATGTCGTTGGTGGTATCATTTGTTAATTACGCGATTGGAAATGTAGTCAGTGAAAAATGACGCACAAAAATGGCATGTGCCGTGTAGCTTAAAATAGCACGTCTTCACATCCATGCAAACTCCCCGGCCTCCCTGTGTGACCCAGTTATGCATTACTCACGGAAAGAAAAACCTCGGGCACTTCAGCTTCTACGAGGGCTGGCTATTACATTTAAATGTTTTATGTACTGAGTAGTTTTACTGTTCCTAATATTTTTTCCCACCAGGGCCAAAAGCATTTTTCATGATTAACCTTTAATAAGAGCCATGGATTTGGCGTTTCTGAATGCGTCTGACCGTCAGTACCGTATGGCTTGGAGTTTGTCGGTTCCTTAAAGTAAAATACGCAAGTCTCAAGCCTGATTATCCAGGGCGCTTGTGCTTAGATTCCTGAAATGTATCCGGGTTTACTTTCTGACTGATCTGTCTCCGGTTTTTGTTTGTTTGTCTGTTTCTCAAATACAGAGCTGCCGAATGCTGCTAAACCAACTCAGAGAAATCACAGGCATTCAGGACCCTTCCTTTCTTCAGGAAGCTCTGAAGGTTAGTTTCAAGGCCGCCGTTAGTCCACAGGCTTTCACATGGCTGTCCATATCCTGGTTAGGTCAAGTCGAGCTATTTTTATGCCCAAACGAAAGTGCATATAAGAGCAGAAGCTCTAGGGGTCAGTTCACTGCATATCTTCAGTGTGCAAGTTATACGGGGGGAGAGGTGAGGATGGGGGAGACTTAACTGGGGGGAGCCATACAGGGCAAAAGAGATTTAAGAAACACATCTGCCAATTGCATGTTATAGCCTTTACGTGGATCCTGACTCAGACAAACTCCAACATCTTTGAGTCAAGCAACTTTGAACTGGTTATTTGATATTAAAACACTTGATACGATTTAGTTTAAAATTTTTTTAATGTTTATTTAATCTTGAGAGAGAGAGAGAGAGAGAGAGAGAGAGAGAGAGAGAGAGCACAAGCAGAGGAGGGGCAGAGAGAAAGGGAGACACAGAATCCAAAGCAGGCTCCAGGCTCTGGGCTGTCAGCACAAAGCCCAATGTGAGGCTTGAACTGCCAAACTGTGAGATTGTGACCTGAGCCAAAGTCTGATGCTTAACGGACTGAGCCATCCAGGTGCCCTTAAACATGATAATAATTTACTCATAATTATAAGAGTATTGTACAATGTAATCTACAAATCATACACGTTTAAATAGTCTCTGTTTTAACTGTCAGACCCCTTTTGATATGTCATTGCTATTTTTTTTTTTTTTACATTTATTTATTTTTGTGAGACAGAGAGAGAGTACGAACAGGGAGGGGCAGAGAGAGAAAGAGACACGGAATCCAAAGCAGGCTCCAGGCTCTGAGCTAGTGGTCTGCCCAGAGCCTGACGCGGGGCTCTAACCCATGAACCATGAGATCATGACCTGAGCCAAAGCTGGATGCTTAACCGACTGAGCCACCCAGGCGCCCCTAAACATGATGTTAATAGATTACTGATAATTATAAGAGTATTGTACAATGTAATCTACAAATCATACGCTTATTTTTTTAAATTTTTATTATTTTTTTAATAGTTTATTGTCAAATTGGTTTTTGTATAACGTACACTTTTAAATAGTTAGTCTCTGTTTTGACCGTCACCCCCCCTTTTGATATGTCGTCGCTAGCCTGTAAGTGAGGAGTACAGCAGTGAGAACAAGATTTCATTCTTTGCGTGTTGCGGGACATCAGAGCCTGGCTGCTCCCTTCCTGTAACCAGCCCTTTGTTGTAAGATTCGAGCTTAGTACCCTTCGCCACACTCTCTTCTCCTTTCTACCCTAGACTTGTACCTTGACTTACTCAGAATGTCACCAGGGTGGTCAGGAGTTAAATAAAAAATACTCACTATTTTAAATGCTATGATGCTTTACTTTAGAAATTTCTACGTTTTCCCTTTCTCTAGGCCAGTAATGGTGACATCACCCAGGCCGTCAGTCTCCTCACTGAGGAAAGGGTTAAGGAGCCCGGACAAGACGCCTTTGCTACGGAACCATCTGATGTGGAGGGGAGAGCTGCCAGCAAAGAAATACTAGCAAGTAGGTGCACCCAGTCTCCGTCCTGCGCTGACCCAGCAGAACACAGAGAGGAGCGTGCCTGCCTTTCTCCCCAGGGACATC
The DNA here is from genome assembly GCA_004023785.1 of Mungos mungo. NCBI lineage: Eukaryota > Metazoa > Chordata > Mammalia > Carnivora > Herpestidae > Mungos > Mungos mungo. Next base: position 86,841 of record PISW01003990.1, on the reverse strand, counting down.
AGCCCTTCGGGAATAATGCTGATGGTCACTGAGTGTCGAGCCATCACTATGCGTCAGGCACAGTTTAAGCAATTACGTGGATTCATTCATTCATTCATTCATTCATTCTGCACTTATTTAATGGGCACCTACTATGTGCCAAGCACCCTTTAGGCACTGGAGACGAGCAGAAGTATGCGAATCCCTGCATTCATGTCGCTTATTTTCTTGTGCGGGGAGACCCACAAGTCAGTAAGTAAATTGTGCGACATATTAGAACATGGTAAGTACCGTAGGGAAAAGTAAAGGAAGGAATGAAAGAAATGGGGAAAGGAAGGGCACCTGGGTGGCTCAGTCGGTTGAGCGTGTGACTCCTGGTTTCGGCTCAGGTCATGATCTCACAGGTTGTGAATTTGAGCCCCACCTTGGGCGCTGTGCTGACAGTACAGAGCCTGCTTGGGATTCTCTTTCTCTCTCTCTCTCTCTCTCTCTCTCTCTGCCCCTCCCCTCCCCAAATAAATAAACTTAAAAAAAGAGAAGTGGAAAAAGGAGCACTGGGGATTGCATTTTAAATGGGCTGAGACTTTGAAGAGTGGAAAGGAGGCGAGCGAGCGAGTCATGAGGCCTAAAGACAGGGGTGGCCATCAGCGGCTCAAGGGCGGCCAGGAGGCCGGATGGAGGCCCAGGAGGGCAGCAGGAGGTGAGGCGGCAGAGGGACCAGCACGCAGGTCACACCGAGCCTTGGTGCGTGCTTGGCTTTCCCTCTGGCTGGAGGCTAGGCCATTGGACAATTCGGAGCCGGGGAATGACGTCAGCTGGTCTCCGCTTCCTAAAGGTCGTTCTGACGGCTCTGTTGAGAACGGAGTTGCAGGGCGAGGGGGCGAGCAGGGATCAGAGCAGGGAGCCCAGGACAGTGAGGAGGCTTTGTGGGGTCCGGAGGTGGGGGCCAAGCGGTGGGGGTGGAGGGTGAGGAGGCCTGGCGGGTGCGATTTGCTGGCAGCGGAGATCAGGGCTGTGAAAGAGAGAGGACTTGAAGGGGCCTCTCTGTGCCTGAGCCGCAGAAATGCTGGAGCAGGTGCCGCCAGAGCAGATTGGGGTGGCAGGTGACGAGGTCCTCTGGCGGCGCTGAGACATCAGGTGGAGTGTCTTGAAAGGCAGCGGGACCCAAGTGTGCGGCCCCGGGGAGAGGTGGGCTGCAGAGAGACAAAGCTTAGAATGAGAACCTGTGAACGGCCCGGGAGGTTGGGACACTGGGTGAGCTTCCCAAGGGGGTAGGTGTGGACGGCAGGGGGCAGGTTCAGTGACTAGAAGTGGACACTACTGGTGCCCAGAGGCCGTGTTAGGTGGACAGTGTCCAGGGAGGTTGGAGGAACACCCCGGGGGCTGGGAAAACGGGACTCTAGAAGCCAAGAAGCCTTCCTGGAGGTGGGAGCCCTCAGTGGGAGCAGCCGGTGTTAATGAATATTTGGGCCTTTTGCAGTTTTGAGCTATTCTGAATAGTGCTGTGAATATTCTTATATATATTTTTAGCGCAATAGTGATGCTGTTCGGTAAAGATTTGTCTTTTTGAAACGCATTCATATTGAAGGTTATTAACTAGTTCCTTTACTCTTACTGGTGTGTAGTATTTCATAGTCTGGATTTGTTTATTGACTTGGGGTTGTTACGTTGTGTTTTTGTTTTGTTTTTGCTATTGTGAACAAGGCTGCCGTGAGCTGTTTGATTGTCTTGTGCAGGCACGCAAGAGTGTCCTTAGCACAGACCCTGAGTGTCACTGGTGAGTAGGAAGATACAGTCGTCTTCACCTTTATAGGTAATGATATTTTCCAGAAGGATTCTTGACCTATTCGTTAAACTCCCACTAATAGTATTTGGGGATACCCGTTGCTCTCAAACTGGTTAGATTGTAAAATTGTTGCCCATATTTTTGATACAAAATATCTTGTTTTCAGTGAGAATTCTTTTACACTGGTAATGAGATTGAGCAACTCTTTGCTTTTGATCACTCAGGTGCCCCCACGAGGAAAACTTCTCTTTGGGTCTTCTGCCCCGATTTTTCTGATTCTTCCTTGATTCCTGATACTCTCTTAATGATAACCTTAGGCTTGATAGGGGTGCCTGGGTGGCTCAGTCAGTTAAGCATCTGGCTTCGGCTCAGGTCATGATCTCGAAGTTTATGAGTCTGAGTCCTGCATTGGGTTCTGTGCTGACCGCACAAATATGTATAATGTATCTTATACATATTTGATATTAACCCACTTTTTTGGATTTGTGTCACAGACATCTTTTCCCCGTTGGTGACGGGCTTTTACACTATGGTGGTGAGCTAAATAGCTTAATTTTATTACGGTTGCATTTATCAGTCTTTTCCTGTGGTTTATGTTTGTTTAAGAACTCCTTTTATGCCCTACAGTCATGGGATATGAATATTGTAATGTTCTGCTTTTCACGTTCTGTAATCCGTCTGAAGTGGATTTGGAGGCAGAAGACAAAGCATAAGGTAAGGAAGGACACAGTTAGAGTCCTTGCCACACCCCTGGCCCCATACAGCTGGTGCCTCATCCTAGTACCTTTTATTAGAAAGGCTTATTTACCCCCTGATCTGCGGTATCAGCTCTGTGTTATATTAGATTTTCATGTTTCCCATTCTATTTCTTGGAGGATCTGTTTTTAATTCTTGGGTATGGGTACCTATGAATGGAATTACCGGGTCACGTAACAACTCTGTGTGAACTTTCTTGTTTTAAGTTTTCTAAAAGCGGACTGTTTTTGTAGATGCAACAATATCACACTTTAGGAATTAATAGTTCTGTGATCTCACTCAAATACCAATGAAGAAATGTCCTTGATCTTGTCATTAATAGTATGCTTGCAAGTTGGTTTGGAAAAATAATGATCTCAGTGGCGTTAAAACATTACACGTGTTTCAAATGTCTTTTAAGATGCTCTTTATGTATTAATTCCCTCTCTCTTTTTTACATGCAGTGTAAGGTCCAGAGAAATCAAGTTCTTTGTTCTGTGAGATTTCCAATGTTCTGAAATTTGTAGACTTCATTCCTGCGGTATCTTTTAATGGGTTTTTCTGTCCCTTGTCTTTCTTGTGGACTTCGATGTCTAACTGTCATGACTGTGTCACAGGTAGTGTTGAGTGTGTAATCTGTCTTCTATTTTGTCATGTCGAAGACATGAGCCTGATGTAGGGCCCGAGCTCACAGACGGCGAGATCATGACCTGAGCCGAAGTCAGATGCTTTACCAACTGAGCCCCCCAGGCGCCACAGTCCTTCGCCTGTTTTCAAATTGGGTTTTTATTTTGAGTTGTAGGAGTTCTTTATATGTTCTAGATACTAATCCTTTTTTAAAAATTTTATTTGAGAGAGAGGCAGTGTGAGGTGGGGAGGGCAGAGAGAATCCCAGGCAGGCTCCATGCCACCAGCACCGGAGCCCAACACGGGGCTTGAACTCATGACACCACCAGACCATGACCTGAGCTGCAACCAGAGGGTCGGATGCTTAACTGACTGAGCCACTCAGGTGCCCCTGGATATTAACCCTTCTATCAGATATGTGATTGGTAAATATTTCCTCCCGTTCTGCAATTTGTTTTTTTACTCTATTTACATCTTTTTGGTTTTTTTTTTTAACTTTTATTTCTGAGAGATGGAGAGAAAGAGAGGGTGTGCACACATGTAGGGAAGGAACGAGGAGCAGAGAGAGGAGGGGACAGAGGATCCCAGGCAGGCTCCGTCCGCACTGTCAGCACAGAGCCCAGTGCAGGGCCCGAACTCATGAACCACGGGTTCACACCCTGAGCTGAAGTCAGATGCTTAATCGTCTGCGCCACCCAAGTGCCCCATTTCCCCTACTGATTGTAGCCTTTCATGCACAAAAGTTTTTTTTAAGTTTGATTTAGTCCCATTTGCCAATTTTTGTTTTTGTTCCCTGTGCTCTTGGTGCCCTATCTAAGAAATCCTCGCCCCGTCCAATGTCCTAAGGCTTTGTACGGTTAGCGTTTCGAAGGGCTGCCGGACTTGGTTCTCCAAACTCGCCCCGCAGCTGCACACAGGGCTCCAATGTCTCCAAATCCTCATCAGCTCTTGTTATTTTCCTGTTTTGTCTTTTTTTTTTTTTTTTTTTGGGTACTAGCCATCCTGGTGGGTGCGGGGTGATAGCTCATTGTAGTTTTGATTTGCATTTCCTTAATGGCTAAGGATGTTGAGCATCTTTTCATGTGCATATTGGCTATTTGTAGATCTTCTTTGGAGAAATGTCTATTCAAATTCTTTGCCCGGTGTTTAAAATTGAGCTTTCAGGTTGTTATCCAGTTGCATGAGCTTTTTTATTTATTTAAAAAATGTTTATTTATTTATTTTTGAGAGAGAGAGCATGAGTGGGAGAGGGGCAGAGAGAGAGGGCACAGAGAATCCCAAGTAGGCTCTATGCTCGCTGTCAGCGTGAAGCCCGATGTGGGGCTCGAACTCTTGAACCGTGAGATCATGACTTGAGCCGAAATCAGGAGTCAGGTGCTTAACGGACAGAGCTACCCAAGCACCCCTTTTATTTTCTTAATTGTAAGAACTGGCCAGAATGTTTAGAACCACAGTGAATAAAAGTCCTGATAGTAGACATTTTTGTCTTGGTTTTAAAATAAATGTGAAATTTCATAACTACGGATAAAGTTTGCTGTGGACTGCTCATGGGTACTCTTTCTCAGCCTATGAATATTCTCTTTTCTTCTTAGTTGGCTTCCTGAATAGAGTTGAACGTTATTAAGTACTTTTTCTATATCTATTGAAATGGTGGTTCCTTTAAGTGTATTTTGCAGCGCTATTTTCTAATGTTAGCTCAGTACTTCATTCTGCAATGAACTCAGTGTGGTGTTACTATTGGATTTTTGGGGGTAGATTATTGGGTTTTATTTGCTAATGTCTTGTTTCTTTTTTTACATCTCCACTTATGTTTGTTGCTTTTCCTTTCTCTTCCTATTCCTGACTGGTTTGGGATATATCTACATGTCACACTGACTTCTTTAAATGAGTTGAGGAGTATGTGTCGTCTTCTTTTTTGTTTATTTGTTTTGAGAGAGATAGAAGAGGGTGGGGGGAGTGTCAGAGAGAGAAGGAGCAAGGGAATCCCAAGCAGGCCTCATGCTGTCAGCCCGGAGCCCGGCCCCACAGACCACAAGATCGTGACCTGAGCCAAAAATCAAGAGTCGGACACTCAACCAGTTGAGCCACCCAAGCGCCCCTGGGGAGTGTGTCTTCTGTTCCCTAGAATAGTTTGTGTGAGATTGAAAATGTCTGTTCCTTGAACGGTCGATGTTTAGCTGATGGTTTATGATGACAGATAAAGAACCCAGGGAACCTACGGATATGGGTGTGTCTTCTACTCTGTGGAATAAGACTGCGGAAGGGGCTGTGTGACGCGTTGCCTCTCAGTAGCTTATTGTTCCTGTCCTCTTGGCTAATCTTAAGGTCACCATACAGCTGCGAGTTCCTCATCTGAGCCCGGCACGGAGTAATAAAGCGTTCCACGCGTGGGGCAGCGTCGTGAGAGCTAGGGCGCGTCTCCCGTTTTGTGAATGCCGTTGCCTTTTTCCCTCCTGTTCAGCCAGAAGGACGGTGTTTCCTACACATTGACTAATTAAGTTTGTTTCTCTTCCAGAAGTGATAGACCTTACTCACGATAACAAAGACGATCTACAGGCTGCCATTGCTCTGAGTCTATTGGAGTCCCCCCCGATTCAGGCCGACGGAAGAGATCTGAACAGGTCACTGATGCAATGTGTCGTCCTTCTCCCCACATTAGTATGTAGGTCAGAGGCAGTAACAGCTGCGGAGCCACTGAGGGACAGTTCTGCCACGCTGTCTTACCCGCATCCAAATGAAGTTTCTTTTAGGAGAAAATTTAAATCCCCATTAGCTCACCTGCTCTTCGGTTTACTTTCTGGCCAAGCCAAATACGACAGAGGTCTTGGAGCAGACGTGGTCTTTGAGTAGAAGCCTGCAAGCCCTTGCGAGGGGGAGAAAAGCCACCCAGCACGAGCAGCGGACAGTGTGCCTCCCCTTTAGGGTAAACTTGGAGCCTTCATACGCTGAGGGTTGTGTTATCGGCTCCTCAAAAGGGAGTTACCACTCAACTCCCCTGTCTCAGAAGTGACCACGGATACCTTTTCTGAATGGGTCGTAGTTTGACGATTGCCTGGTATTCTTCATTAACCTCTAGTTCCAGCATTGGCCCATCAGTTTCTGGCCATGACGATCCCCTCACACTGCTGAGTCGCTTCAGGGCAACCCAGGGCCAGGTTTTGTGCACGAGGCAGTTTGAAGGTCCTTATCCGGAACGTGTCTCAATGGCAAGGTCTGAGATAGGGCACTGTTGCTGAAACCTGAAACTTTTAATATGGCAGCCATAAATAGACTTTGAGTAACAGCTTGCTTCCATCATGGACCATATTGGTAATAATCTATGTTACGGAAAGATTAACATCCATGTCTAAACCTTACTTTTCACTTGGATTATAATCTTATAGTTACTATATAGCACAGTGATTACCCAGGAAATACTGTATCTGGTATTTCGAATTATCTATGAAAGATGATCATCTTTCTCCATATAACCCATTGTTCTTTAACTTTTTCCTTTTTTGTTGTGTGCTATGTTGGCACAATATAGGATGCGCGAGGCAGCCTCTGCAGAAACTAAACGCTCAAAGAGAAAACGCTGTGAAGTCTGGGGAGAAAATCCCAACCCTAACGACTGGAGGAGAGTCGACGGTTGGCCGGTTGGGCTGAAGAATGTTGGCAACACGTGTTGGTTCAGCGCTGTCATTCAGGTATGACGTTTACGAAACAACAGCGTCTTTTGGAAACAACTTTGTCGTTTATTGAACTGAAAGGTGAGAAACCTAGCTTCGAGAGATGAGAACAGACCTTTAAGACGGAGGCGTTTTCCACCGTGGCCTTGCTGTGTTTTGGTTGCTCTCCTGTGTTTGGATCTAGGTGGTCCGGTGTCTGAATTAGGCAATGCTAAAAACAAAATACCCTGTGGTTGCAAATTCGTTGTAAATGTGTCGAATAGGTGGTTTGGATCAGCGTTTTGACTGAAAAACGTATTAGAGCAGAGCAAGAGTTAGTGTGGAGAAAGCAGTTGGGACGTGGATAGATATCCAGGCAGGAAAAGATGGCGGCCTGGAACAGGGAAGTGGCGTGCGCCATGCCAGGAGACAGGTCAAAGCTTTCTAGAGTCATGCAGGAGACAGATCTGCAGGTGTTGGGGGAGTGGCTGGATGGAGAGGAGATGCAGGAGACCACCAAGAGAGACGCCAGGGTTTCTAGCTTGAGAACCCAGGCGGATGATAGCGCTGTCGGGCCCCGGAAGAGGGCTATTCGGGTGTGTGCGAGGAGCAGGATCTCAGTTTGGTTCTGCACGTGCCGAGTTTAAGCTGTGTCACAAAGATGCACGTAAGCCCGTCACTACTTGAATCTGTCGTTCAGGAAGAAGATCTGGGCTACAGACGGAGCTGTAGGGATCCGTAGCTTAGAGCCGGTGATGGAGCCCAGGGAGTGGATGAATCCCCCCGCCTCGCCCCGAGAGCGTGCCGCCTCTCCAGAAGTACCTCCCAGACATCTTAACCTTAACAGGGCCACAGTGCGGCCCTTGATCCTGCCCCGCCAGTCTTCCCCTTCGTGGTACTTGACCTCTACCCGGCTGCCTCCCTTCCCACACGTAAGGTCCAGATTCATGCAGCTTACTCTGGGCCTGGCCCTGTGTTAGCACCGGGGAAACAGCAGTGAATAAGTGAAAGTTGTTAACAAAGAGTTTACTTTGAAGAGTGTGGTGGGATGGACAGTAAAATACATATATCACGGGGTGAGAAGGGCCGTAAAGAGGAGTGAAGGGAGGAGGAGCGGGGCAGGGAAGAGGCCTGAAGTGGGTGAGGGAATGCGCCCTATAGTTACACAGAGGGCCCTGCAGGCAGGGGAACAGCACGCAAAAAGACCCAGGCTCAGGAGCTTGCTTCATGTGCTGGGAGACAGGAAGAGGGCAGAACTGAGTGCTCAAGGGCGGGGAACCACAATGACGTCAGAAAGGTGGCGGAGGTGACGTGGGGGAGCTCAGGGTCATGATGAGGACTTAGGGATTGAACCTGCGGTGGGAAAGCATTGGCAGGTTTAGAGCAGTGAAGTGGGCTGATGCCCCTCCTCCGTTTCACGAAGATGGCGGCTGTCTGTGTTGAGGCTAGCACATGGGAAAGAATGCGGAATGAGGGACCTCAGTCCGTCCTTTCAGAGAGGAGGGGGAGAGAAACTGATGTCCCCGCCTGCCCTCACAGCCTCCTCAGCCTTCTCACCTGTGGGCACGTTGAAAGGCGCGCAGGGGCCTCTCTGCTGTCAGCATGGAGCCCATTTTGGGGTCCTTCCCCCTCCTCCCTCCTTCTTCCCCTCCCTTGCCCATGCTTTCCCTTTCTCTCTCAGAAAATGAATAAACATAAAAAGAAAAGAAAAGGGAAGAAAAGAAAAGAAAAAGGAAAAAAGAAAGGCACAGAGAGGATCGCAGAATAAGGTTTCTGAGAAAGCCCGAGAAGGAGCCCCGAGGGAGGGATCAGCCCTAAGTAGGAAAAGGCCAGGGGGGTAATAAGAGGACAGGAGAAGGAAGAAATGCTCGCCACGCATTACAGCTGAGGTGGCTTCTGATCATCCCTGTGAAATAAGCAGCCATCTTCGGAGTCCCTGGAGAAGGGACGGTGTCGAGTTGTTAACGGGACAGTGGCTGTGGATGGTGGGGACCAGTCGGCACCAGGACGGGACAGTGGGATTTCTGCGAACTGAAGGTCTACTGGAGGGTGTTGACCTTAAATGGGTAGTGATGTCAGGAAGGCTTGTTTTATCTGGACTTTCTCTTAGCAGCGCTCTGAGACTCTTAAGTGGAAAATGAAAGTTATTCAGGTTGGGGGCTTTGATGGGTTTAGTGACAAGGGCAGTTTGAGGATTTAACGGGGGCTGGTTAAAGACTGGCATCAAAGCTAGAGAGAGGGAGGAGTGGAGACAGGAAGGGACTGGTAGGCAGAACCGAAGGGAGTTCGTTTGCTTGGGCCTTGATGAGGTCAAAGAACAGATGTCCTCTGGGTAATTGGATCAGTAATGTCAGAAGACAGGTTATAGTTCAAGAACGGGCTCTTCTGCCTGTGGGATCTGAGAATTGGCTGCTTCTCCGGAATTGATGCATCCTGCATGTGACCTCAGATGTGGGTGTAGAGATGGACTGGAGGAACGTGTCCCTAGAGAGAAGATGCTCGCAAAGCCAAGGGTCCTTGGGCTGAATAGATGCACTCATTGTGTTCCCTCAACAGCTGTTGGTTGAACACCCACTGTGTGTCTCACCCTGGTCCAGGCCCTTGAGATAAAGGAATGAATAAAAGCAAGACAGAGCCTTGGGTTTGTGGAACTTGAATTCTTGTGAGGCAAAACACACCGAGAGCTGTAAAGTAGGGATGTGACGAGTTCCCTGAGTGTATAGAACATGGAAGGTAACGATCAGCGTGATGGAGACCAGAGCAAGGTTAGGCATCTTAGAATTGCTTCGGGGGAGATGGGAGAGTCAGGGCGCAAGATAAACTGTGTGCTTTGGCCTTGCCTAGGCGATAGGGCTGAAGCAGATGCCAGATACATGAGAGGCGACGGAGCGAGCCAGGCAGCTTCGGGGAGAACATTCCAGGTGGAGGAAACCACAGAGCAAGGGCCCCAAGACAGGAGCGGGCTTGGTGTGCTCACGGGGCTCAGGAGGCCGGAGGGGCTGGGATGCCAGGAGCAGAGAGGGAGGCCCTGGGGTTTCTGAGCAGAGCAGTGATGAACTCTGACCCCTCCTGTGGCCACTGTGAGGGGAACAGAATGGAGGTGGTGAAGGACAGGCGGACAGAGCTGCACAGGAGGCCACTGCCGTTGCCCGCCTGAGAGGTGATGGTGGCCTGGACCTGGCCGGTGGCCTTGGAGGAGGTTGGATTCTGCATTTATTCTGAGGACAGAGCTAACAGGATGTCCGGTTGGTGTGTGTGTGGCCAGGACTTGGGCAAGGTAGAGCTGTTACCCATGGCAAGTGTCTGTGAACCAGGGCTGTATTTCGGTCATATCGGGAAGACAGAACCCCGTGTGGCAAGCGAATCGGTCTGCGGGGCGGGAAGGGATGTCCCTGGCGGCAGGGAGACCCTGAGCAGTGACCCAGGGGAGCAGGGAGGGGAGACTGACGACAGCACTTGGTAGGGATGGTGGGGAGGAGGTGGTTACAAAGAGCAGCCCCGGAGGCCGAGTCCAAGTGGCTTCTTGCTCGTTGGATGGGGATGGTTGAGAAAGAGAAAGGGTCCGGAGATTCCTCTGAAGTTCTACACTGAGCTGAGCGGAGGAGCAGTGTGCAGTCAGGTGACACAGAGGATGCAGGAGAAGCAGCAGGTGCTGGAGGGTCATGTGGACACTGGATTGGGAAATGTAGTGTTAGCTCGCACTGCGATGGCTTTTAAGATGGCGGGGTCTTTGGGGGAAGCCTGCCTGGGGTGAAGGGGAGGAGGCGGAGCTGAATGACTTGTGAGCGTCAAGCCATTCTCCTCGTGGAGGAACAGAAGTCCTGGGAAATGCTCTGGCGCAGTCGGAGTGGGAATGACCTCGGGAAGGGGCAGGTGAGGTGGGGACAGAGGAGGGCAGGTGGAGTGTGGAGCAGAGAGGTCTCACCCCGCTCCGGATCGACATCACCATTGGTGCAGCAGCGCGACCGGGCTCCACCTGCACTGCCTGGGGCGGGGGGGGGGGGGGGGGGGGGGGCGGGCGCTCCCCCCGTCGGTTGAACCGCAGTTGGGTCATCACAGTGGGAGGGAAGCCGGAGGCCTGTGGCCTGCCTGGATGCTGCTTCCAGACTTCCGGTGGGCAGGGCCGAGGGGAAGCCGACTTCCGGTGGGCAGACTTCCGGTGGGCATGGCTGAGGGGATGCCGACTTCTGGTGGGCAGGCCTGAGGGGAAGCCGACTTCCGGTGGGCATGGCTGAGGGGAAGCCGACTTCCGGTGGGCTGGCCTGAGGGGTCTTCGTCTGCGGAGTGCGTGGGGATGAGGCGTTCTCTCTGTACAACGGATTTGTAAGAACGTCAACCCTCAAGAGATATTCATAGCAGAAAAGTGTATGACTTACAAACAATAAGCCAGAGAGAACTGCTGTTAAAAGTAAAAACTGGTAATAATACTGTTCCTGTGACGAAGAGCGGAGAGGAGCGCACAGTGGCGTATGCAGCACCCCGCTTTCGAAGTAAACGCTGCCAGTCCGCGGACTGTCGGTCCCTAAACAGTGCGCCATATTGTCTTGTGTATATCTAGCCTTATAATAAACCACCCGATACTCTGTTTTTCTGGACCTTGGCGCTCCGCGGAACGCAGCTCCGGGATTGCTCCGAGTGGATCCTGGAGCCCTCATGCTGTCGGTCCCACGGCTGGGTCTCAGTCCCCGTTCCGGAAACATCTGCTCTGCAATATTCATGACTAATAAAGCCTGTTTTGCTGTAGCTTGTTCAGTCTCTCCCTCTCGTTAGCCATTACGTTGTTTCTGGTTTTCCCCTAAGAGAACTGATAATTCGGTGGGCTGAATTTTTAGGCGGAGCCATCATCATTTCCTTGGCGTAGAAGTACAAGCAGCCGGTGACAGCCATACGCACTTTGGAGGTAACAAATCTTTTTGCTGCAGTTATTTTGAAAGAAAGGCTAGGAATCTCTCTCTTTATTTCAGTCTCTCTTCCAACTGCCTGAATTCCGAAGACTTGTCCTCAGCTACAGCCTCCCACAGAACGCCCTTGAAAGCTGTCCGAGCCACGCGGTGAGTGGGTGCGGAGAAATCCTCAAGCTCCCTGTGGTCCCTTTCGTCCCGAAGGTTTGGCTCAAGCTGCCGGCGGTGCGGTTCTCCGGCTCGTGCCAGTAATTGTTTTCATTTTTCCTTCCCTGTGACCCAGGACAAGGGTTTGTAAAAACGTGAAGATATGTAAAAATAAAACTGGAAAAGCGGTTCCAAGACAGTGGCCGGTCGTCCTGACGGCCTCGGCTTCTCTGCCCCTGGGCGGGAGCCCCGCGTGAGGCGTCCCCCGTCGGCAGCCGGGACTGAATGATGCAGAACGCATGACCTGATGCCAGAGGCCTGGACCCTTCTAGAAGGGCCTGTGGTTCTCGCCAGAGGACGCGGCCTTCTGCCGGCGCCCTAGCCCTTCCCAGGATTTCTCGTCGGGGATGCATTTTCCTAACGGGAGGGAGGGCAGCAGCTTAGGAAAAGAAGTCTTTTTGCCTTTCTGCCGGGATTCCCTCTCCGGCTTCCACGTAGATGCTCGTCAGTTTAAGGCAGCCCCACGCAGACCTCCAGGGTGTCCGTCACACAGTTCGGGTCCCGACTGAGCTAGATCTAGGGAGGGATCGCCGACAAGTCTTCTCCGTGATGTGTTCTAATTTTCCAAGTGAGGGGTTCTAAGGGCGCACGTTGCTGTCTCTACAGGAAAAGAGAAATATCCTGTTTATGCAAGAGCTTCAGTACTTGTTTGCTCTGATGCTGGGATCAAACCGCAAATTCATAGACCCTTCAGCAGCCCTGGATCTCCTAAAGGGGGCATTCCGGTCCCCTGAGGAACAGCAGGTGCGAGAAGCCCGTCGTCCTCCTGGTTTCCCTCCGGCCCGGGGGTGTTTGGTCCTGCCTTGTTGCCTTGTTGCTTCAGCTCAGCCGCGTAGGAAGCTGTGAACATGACCGAGGGCCGGAAGCAGACAGGGTCGAAGTACGCAGGCAGGGGCGGCTGGAGGAGAGACGAGCAGATTGGAAAACACCCCGGTGATTCATAGCAAAGGGCCACCGACAAAAGTAAAGCCCTTTGCACCTTCGCCTTGGGATGGCCCAGACAGAAACCCTGTTTTTAATATCATCTAACCCTAAGTTTAGCTTTTCTGAGCCGTCTTTCTCTTCTAGACGTTAGGACTTTCCTTTCCCGGCCTCTGTTAGAACACAGAGCTGTCCGCATCAGAGCAGCGCCTTCTGTGTAAGATTGCTTTTTCCCTCATTTATCTGAAGGTCCTGCAGTTCTCCAGAATTCTCAAAACATTTCATAAAATTTTTCCTTTCTCCAGTCAGAGCTCATATTATTCTCGAGGACTATCTGTAGTCCGTTCTGTGGACTTTTTTTTTTTTTTAAAGCATACCGGGAAGAATTTGTTTGCTGGTTGGTTACAAGTAGGTGTGTCCAGCAGGGGGGGACTTCTAGTTTCTTCTGTAGCCACGGGCTAGTCAGAGGCTGCCCTCCAGCGCTCCTAGCGTCCTGATACTGGTCCTCAGTGAAGAAGGCCTTTCAGACAGTGCTGTCTTACTCATTGGCGGGATGAGAGCAGATTTTCATTTCCTGCAGTATTGGGTCTAACTCTTCTGCTATTTGTGCCTCTCTTATAGCAAGATGTGAGTGAATTCACACACAAGCTCCTGGATTGGCTGGAGGACGCATTCCAGCTAGCTGTCGATGTTAAGTGAGTGTTGAGGATTCGTTTGTACCGCCTTCCTGCTCACAGCGGTCCACGGGGGAGAGGGGGCAGAGGCCGGGATTTGCTTCTCAAGCAGAAATTGCCGGGCTTTGCCAAACTTCATGGGGTCGCCACTTCAGATACTTGTCATTTTGTATCCTTGCCTTCGGTTTCGTCTCTGAGGATGCAGATGAGCATCTTAACCTGCAACTTTTTACTGAAGGGGCCGTAACTCTTAACTTTGCTGAAGTCATAGCCCGTGCTCCAAAATGTATTAAAAAGTCCGATCAGTCCTAGATGTGAGCGCGGTGGTATCACGTGGATACCCTGCATTTAATCGTTTCAGTCACCGAAATGAGTTTCAAGAAGTGAAAATTCCAGGCAAAGACTCCAAGGATCCCTTTTCGAATACAGATGCTGAGACATTTTCTACACTGTTTTAATGCCAAACGAAAGAAATGCACGTCATAGGACAGCTGGGCACATGGCAGCTTGCATAGTAGCCGTTTAAAAAGGGCTTGTAGAAAGAAACGGTTTTCGTTCATTTCTGTTGTGCCAGTGGGGAAACTTTGTGTTTATCTGCAAACTGCACAAGAGGGTTGATCCTCACTTCTGTCCTATTCTGTAACTCATGTACCCATGTCCCTTGGGGGGTGTGTGTAATGACTGTGTACGGACACCTGTATTTTCCTGCATGTGGGACCCTCCTGTTAGACTTTCAGCTCCCCACAGCCAGGCCCATGCGTTTGTTCCATGCGTATTTAACTGAATTAGCCTGTTACTTATTTCACACCGTGTCTGGCTCTTCGGAGGCTGATGAAAATGTGCTGTTTTCGCTTTTGAATGCCGGTTGGGTTGAGTGCAGAGCTTATCTGATCCACATGATAGAGAACTGTTTCCTCTTTTTAAAAGCAGCAATCCTAGGAACAAATCTGAAAACCCAATGGTGCAGCTATTCTACGGGACTTTCCTCACTGAAGGGGTTCGAGAAGGTAAATTCTTTCCTCTCAATGTTCATTCTAGACCCGTGACCGTATCTGTCTTCCTCGCCAAGGCTTTTGAGTCAGGCCGTCCCAGGTCTGAATATCGGTTCTAACTTACTAGTGTGTGTGTGTGTAATCCTGGGCAAACTGTGTGAGTGCCTGGACCCTCAGTCTCTTCATCTGTAAAGTGGGCGTAGTGTGTGTCTGAGAATTGTTAGATTAGATGGTAGAATTTTTGCACAGCCTCCATCTAGTGTTAACGTCCCCCGCAGTGATGCTGCTCAGTTTTCTCCATGTTGTTTTTCCCAATGCAATGCTTAATCTCAAAAGGCTTTATTGAGTTAGACTGCCAAAAATGTTTCTCTGCGATGGAAGCTTATCTAACCTGCATGTTTGGTGTGTAATTTTAGTTCTTTTTTAACCATGGAGAATTTTTAACACACGCAGATAGAGCGGTCTAGAAACCTGCACGAAGGCAGCAACATTAGCCCATGGCCAGACATTCCCTAACTCGTGTTTTCTCTTACCCCTCCGATACTCTCTTTAAAACAATTCAGTACCACTACTCACTCCAAAAAAGCATTTCTTAATATCAAATATCTAGTCAGTGTCCAGATTTCCAAGTTGTTTTATAAATTTTATATATTTGGGGGGAGGGAATGAGTTTATTTTTACAGTTTGTTTTAATCAGGATCCAAATGTGGATCGTTTATACTTGGTTGATAAATCCTTTAAGTCTCCTCACAAAATCTGTACACTGTCCCCCCTTCTTTTTTTCTCTTGAAATGTGTATTTTAAGCAGCTAGGTTGTTTGGGTGCCTGGGTGCTGCAGTCGGTTAAACCTCCGCCTCTTGACTTCGGCTCAGGTCATGATCTCATGGCTCGTGGGTTCGAGCCCCGTGTCAGGCTCTGTGCTGACATCATGGAGCCTGCTTGAGATTCTGTCTCTCCTTCTCTCTGCCCCTCCCCTCTTGTGCGCTCTCTCGCTCACACACTCCCTCTCAAGATAAATAAATGAACTTAAAAAAAATTAAGAAGCCAGGTTGTTCCTGGGACTCCCTGCAGTCTGAAATTTCTCCACGTGCATATCCATGACACACTTTACCACGTTCGTCTCTACTCCTCTTTTTACAAATTGGTAGTTGGATCTAGGGTTTGATCAGATTCGGGTAAGGCTTTTTTTTGGCACGACTAATTCACGAGAGGGGTATAGTCCTTGATCAGGAGGCATACACTGTCTGGTGGTCTTTCTTCTTGTGAAAGAAAGTTCATGGGCGTCGTCAGTGGCCAGCGCCGGGACCCACTGGCCATTGGCAGTTGCTGTACGGGCTTGTACTCTTCTAACCGGTTCTCAGCAAGTTGCTGAATTAAGAAGATAACCTGTCTGTGTGGTGCCAGGAGAAAAGGCTTCCGATCATACGAGTGACGTCTTTAAAAAAGCAATCTGTTTCTTTGCCTAGGAAAGCCCTTTTGTAACAATGAGACCTTCGGCCAGTATCCCCTTCAGGTAAATGGTTATCGCAACTTAGACGAGTGTTTGGAAGGGGCCATGGTGGAGGGGGACATTGACCTGCTTCCTTCCGATCATTCGGTGAAGTACGGACAAGAGGTAAGTTGGACGTATCTATTTCTGCCGGTGACAGAGCCAGTTAAGTAGGACTGAGCTTTGTGGCAAACTGTCTTCCCATCAGATAGTAACTAACTTTATCCTTCACACAACGTCGGACTAGTCTGAAGTCTCAGGACGAGTTGATACGCGTTAGTCAGTCCTAGTGTTTGATAAGTGAATTCTTTACGGAAAGTATGCATTTGAGTTAATCATGTGAGGTTGTATGCTGCTTCTGATGTTTTAAGTATGATCAAGTCTCTCTTTTTCTGTTGAAGCCTACCTGTACCTGAGTAGGGAGAGCGCACTGCCTCCATATTTTCGGAGGGTAAAAGTACAGTGATTACCTCCTATGGTATGCCATTTAGAATATTTTCCCTATTCTAATATTTACTGTTCTTCATAGTAAAGTCTGCCTTTGCTCTTAACAGTTTTCAAGTTTAATATTCATTTATTTTTGTGGGATGGAAAGAAGGGGGGAGTTAGAGGGAGAGCACGGGTAATCAGTACCCCCGTTGGGTCCAGTTGGGTTAAGAAGTAGTGAATCGGGAGCACCATTGTCCGTACCACACAGCTTGGATCATTCTCCTTTCGTCATCCGTGTTGAAACAGCTGTGGGTTGATGTGATTCCAACTCAGTTGCTGACTGTCTTTGAATCCACATCGGGAGCCTGATGTGAGCCTCGTCAAAGCACACAAGGCAGCCGTAGGATAGAGCTGCCGGCTCCCCGGCTTTGGGAGGACGGTCCTAACTCGGGGTGGGGAGGCACGACATGTGTCCCGTGCATGCCTGGCCGGTGCGCACTCTTAAAGAAGAGCAGGGGTGTTCCGCAGCTCCTTAGAGCTCTGGAGACCTTTATTCAAGAATGGGAGCCCTGTATACAAGAAAATAGAAAAACTCTTATCCTGATTTAGATCGACCCCGAGGGCAATCCAGGCTGTCTGGATTCGCCTCATGCCAACAGGGGTGCGTGCAGGGAGCTTAGCCGTCTGCACCTTTGGTAAAGGGAGCGTTGGAGGGCTGTTCTTGCACACCTCTCGCATCCAGGTGAAGTGAGCAGAAATGCCTTTCCTGGGTTAGCTTTTCCTCATCTGGGGTTGGGAACAGTGGAGATCTTGTTTATAAGTCTGTGCATTCTTTCCTTGAAACTCAAGGTTAACATTCTAGGTTGATCTGTAAAGTCTTAGAATTCAGAGACTTTTCTCAGAAACTTGAGCACTCATAATCATGAGGCCATTTCAGGTTTCCTTCTTAGAAATAAAAGGGAGTCACAGTATGTTTAATAGATTGTGAACAAATGGTATATATGTACACATATTAGTGTTTTGAGCCGATTTCATGGAGATCATGGTCTCCTTAGTTATATAGTTATACGCTGCTTCGGTCATAATTTCTAATTCTTTGGTTAGACTAGCCATTTTCTTCAGGTTTTGACCCTCTTTTGAATACCGATAAGTTAGTGAATGAGTTGTGTAGCTTCTTGGTGCAGTTCCTGCATTTAAGAGTGGTGATTTCTGAGGATAATAGTTGAGCAAATGTTGACTGGCTTGTAAATATGGAAACTTGAGGGATGCTTAACCATAATCTCTAGAAGGGCATGATTCTAAGTGGTCATTTTAGTATTGGGATTTAAAAGAAAGCTCTAGGGTGAATTTGATTTGAATATAAATTCTATACTAGAAAAAGAAAGTTTAAATCTGGCTTTTGCTATTTCCTCAAATTAACTTCTTTCTTTTATATTTTTGCTTCTGACACAGCGTTGGTTTACGAAGCTGCCTCCAGTGTTGACCTTTGAGCTCTCAAGATTTGAGTTCAATCAGTCCCTCGGTCAGCCAGAGAAAATTCACAATAAGCTGGAATTTCCTCAGATCATTTATATGGACAGGTGAGTTCTGTGAGGAATTGTTTTCTTTTTTCTTTCTTTTTTTTTTTTAGTCTTTCACTTGAGTCTTTTTTTTTTTTTAAATATTTTATTGTCAAAGTGGTTTCCATACAACACCCAGTGCTCTTCCCCACAAGTGCCTCCTCCATCACCACCACCTCTTTTCCCCCTCCTCCTCCCCCTTCAACCCTCAGTTCATATTCAGCATTCAATAGTCTCTCAAGTTTTGCATCCCTCTCTCTCCCCAACTCTCTTTCCCTCTTCCCCTCCCCCTGGTCCTCCATTAGGTTTTTCCTGTTTTCCTGTTAGACCTATGAGTGCAAACATATGGTTTCTGTCCTTCTCTGCCTGGCTTATTTCGCTTAGCATGACACCCTCAAGATCCATCCATTTTCCTACAAATGGCCATATTTCATTCTTTCTCATTGCCATGTAGTACTCCATTGTGTATATAAACCACATCTTCTTGATCCATTCATCAGGTGATGGACATTTAGGCTCTTTCCATGTTTTGGCTATTGTTGACAGTGCTGCTATGGACATTGGGGTACATGTGCTCCTATGCATCAGCATTTCTGTATCTCTTGGGTAAACCCGTAGCAGTGCTATTGCTGGGTCATAAGGGAGTTCTATGGATAGTTTTTGAGGAACCTGCACACTGTTTTCCAGAGCAGCCGCACCAGTTTACATTGCCACCAACAGTGTAGGAGGGTGCCCGTCTCTCCACACCCTCGCCAGCATCTGTAGTCTCTTGATTTGTTCATTTTAGCCACTCTGACTGGTGAGAGGTGGTATCTCAGTGTGGTTTTGATTTGTGTTTCCCTGTGATGAGTGATGTTGAGCATCGTTTCATGTGCCTGTAGGCCATCTGGATGTCCTCTTTGGAGAAGTGTCTGTTTATGTCTCCTGCCCATTTCTTCACTGGGTTATTTGTTTTTTGGGTGTGGAGTTTGGTGAGTTCCTTGTAGATTTTGGATACTAGCCCTTTATCTGATATGTCATTTGCAACTATCTTTTCCCATTCTGTCAGTTGCCTATTCGTTTTCTTGATTGTTTCCTTTGCCTTGCAGGAGCTTTTTATCTTGATGAAGTCCCTAGAGTTCAGTTTTGCTTTCATTTCCCTTGCCTTGGGGATGTGTCGAGTAGGAAATTGCTGCGGTGGAGGTCTAGGAGGTTTTTTCCTACTTTCTCCTCGAGGGTTTTGATGGTTTCCTGTCTCACATACAGGTCCTTGAGCCATTTTGAGTTAATTTTTGTGTATGGTGTAAGAAAGTGGTCTAGTTTCATTCTTCTGCATGTTGCTGTCCAGTTTTCCCAGCACCACCTGCTAAAGAGGCAGTTTTTTTTCCATCGGATACTCTTTCCTGCTTTGTCAAAAATTAATTGACTGTACATTTGTGGGCCTAGTTCTGGGTTCTCTATTCTATTCCATTGGTCTATGTGTCTGTTTTTGTGCCAATACCATACTGTCTTGATGATGACAGCTTTATAGTAGAGGCTAAAGTCTGGGATTGTGATGCCTCCCATTGTGGTTTTCTTCTTCAATATAACTTTGGCTATTCGGGGTCTTTTGTGGTTCCATACGAATTTGAGAATAGTTTGTTCTGGCTTTGAGAAGAATGCTGGTGCAATTTTGATGGGGATTGCATTGAATGTGTAGATTGCTTTGGGTAGTAGTGACATTTTCACAATGTTTATTCTTCCGATCCATGAACAGGGAATATTTTTCCATTTCTTGGTGTCTTCTTCAATCTCTTTCATAAGTTTTCTATAGTTTTCATCATTTGGTCTTTTACATCCTTGGTTAGGTTTACTCCTAGGTATTTGATGGTTTTTTGTGCAACCGTGAATGGGGTCAGTTTCTTGATTTCTCTTTCGGCTGCTTCATTTTTGGTGTATAGGAATGCAGCTGATTTCTGTACATTGATTTTTGTACCCTGCAACTTTACTGAATTCATTGATCAGTTCTAGAAGGCTTCTGGTGGAGTCAATTGGGTTTTCCGTGTAGAGTATCATGTAATCTGCAAAAAGTCAAAGTTTGACTTCTTTGCCAATTCTGATGCCTTTTATTTCCTTTTGTTGTCTGATTGCTGATGCTAGGACTTCCAGGATTTGTTTTCTTGATGTATTGCAGGAGAAGGGAGCATTTACTAAGCATGTATGTTGGAATTACCTGGAGGTCTTGATAATATGCAAATTTGGATTAATGGGATTCATTGGCTCTAGGGTAGGGTCCAAGAGTTTGCATTGCTGAGAACCTCCCCCAGGGATACTAATGATGATTTTGATCTGGGGACCACAATTTGAGTATTTAGACTTCAGGTGAAAGCCTGCTAGTTCTTGGGCGAAGAATAGTCTGTGGAGTTGCCACACTGTATTTCTTTCTAATTTGAATACTATTTGTATTCTTGGAAGAAAACATCCTGGACAGACATTATAGGATTTTAATCTTTTTAAGGTCTAGTTTATTGATGTCTATGTGCAAAACAATCTTACCATTCTTAGGTGTGCAGCCAGTGAGTTGTAGTAAAATAATACAGTCAAGCACGGTCTGGCATGTTTCCATCCCCCAAAAGGTTTCCTCATGCCCTTTCCACTTCCCCAGGCCTTAGCAACCACTTAACTTGTTTTCTGGCCCTATGGTGTTGTCATTTCTAGGATGTCACATTAATGACATTAGTATTCAGTATGTTCCCTATTGTGGTTGTCTTCTTACACTCAGGATTATGTTTTGGGAATTCATCCATATTGAGTAGTATTCACTCTAAGGAGTAGTCCAATATTTTTTCCACTTACCAGTTGATGGATGTTTCAGATGTATCCAGTTTTAGGCTATTATGAATAAAGCTATTAGGAACATTTGCCTAAAATGTGGTTTTTAGTGCTTCTGGGTGAAACAACTAGGAGTGAGGTTGTATGAAGAGTATATGTTGAAATGTGTAAGAAATGCCCCACCGTCTGGTAAAGTGGCTGTGTAGTTTTACATTCCTACCAGCGTGTATGAGAGTTCCATTTTCTCCAAATCCTCACCCCTAGTTAGAGTTGTCTGCCTTTTGAATATTAGCCATTCTAGTGGGTTTGTAGGAATGCCTTATTTTTCTTTTGATATCTATTTCCCTGATAACTAGCCATGTTGAGTTTCTTTTCATGTGCTTAATTAATGGTCATGTGTGTATTTTCTTTGGTGAAGTGTCTTTTCAAATCTCTTGTTTACTTTTTGATTGCATTGGTTGTGTTCATACTGAGCAGTAAGAGTGAGTTCAGGTCCACATATTTCTTGTCTGTGCTGTCTCTTTCATTTTCCTTTTTCTTCTTTTTTTTTTTTTGAATAGTTATTTGTCAAATTGGTTTCCATATAACACCCAGTGCTTCTCCCCACAAGTGCCCCCCACCATGACCATCACCCCCCCCTCCCCCTTCAGTCCATGGTTCATTTTCAGTATTCAGTAGTCTCCCTTGATCTGTGTCCCTCACTCTCCCCAGCTCTCTTTCCCCCTTCCTCTCCCCATGGTCCCCTTCCAGGTCTCTCCTGTTAGACCTATGACTGCAAACATATGGTATCTGTCCTTCTCTACCTGACTTATTTCGCTTAGCATGACACCCTCGAGGTCCGTCCACTTTCCTACAAATGGCCAGATTTCATTCTTTCTCATTGCCATGTAGTACTCCATTGTGTATATAAACCACATCTTCTTGATCCATTCATCAGGTGATGGACATTTAGGCTCTTTCCATGATTTGGCTGTTGTTGACAGTGCTGCTGTAAACATTGGGGTACATGTGCCCCTATGCACCAGCACTTCTCTATCCCCTGGTGGGTAAACTCATATACTAGTTCTGGTGCGTTTTTGTAAATTCTTTGATACTTTTCATGTAGACAGCTTGTCATCTGCAACAAAAGGCAGTTTTACTTTTTCCTTTGCTATTTGTATACCTTTTCTTGAATTCTTTCTTTTCTTTCCTTCTTTCTTACTTTCCTCCTTTCTTTTCTTTCTTTCCTTCCTTCTTTCTTTCTCCCTTTCTCCCCACCTACCCCCTCTTCCTTCCTTCCTCCCTCTCTTTCTTTATCTCTCTCTCCTCCTTCCTCCCTCCTTTCTCTCTTTCCTTCCTTTCCTTCCCTTCCTTCCTTATTGCACTGGCCATGCCTCCAGTAAAAACATGTAGTGGAAGAGACAGGAGTGGACCTCCTTGAATTGTTTCTGATCTGAGGAGGAAAGCTTCCAGTCTTTCGCCCTAAGTATGATGTTAGTTATGTGTTTTCATAGATGCCCTTTGTCTGTTTGAGGAAGTCCCCTTGTATACCTGGTTTGCTGACACTGTGTGCCGTCAATGCGTTTAAATATAAATGGCGTTTGTGGTGTCCTTATTTGCTTAGGTACATGTATAAGAGCAAGGAGCTAATCCGAAGTAAGAGGGAGTGTATTCGAAAGCTGAAGGAAGAAGTGAAAGTTCTGCAGCAAAAGCTGGAAAGGTGAGTCATGACACCTTTTTACTTAGAAATGTAAAAGAATAAAGTCAGATAATTTGCTTATATTTAAAAATTAATTCAGAATTGAAGTATTAACTAGTGTGTTTTATAAAATAGCTAAGAAAAATTCTTTTCTAAATGTGAAGCAGTCTTTAAGACGGATTGGCCGTATCCACGGGCAAATAGTAGTCCCACAGTCTCACAGGACGCCGAGTCAGGCGGCCAGTCCTTGGCGGCGCCCTGACGCCCTTTACTCACTCTGCTCCCTTTGCCGTCTTCTTCACAAATATGACAGCGGGAACTGTCACAGTGCTGCAGCCCCTCTGTGTTGGGAAGGTGGTTTCTTAAGTATCTGGGAAAGATAAAAACAAAACCCAAATGCTGTTCTACCTGGAGCAGTGCTAAACGGTTCAAAGGGCTAATAGTTCTGACACACACAAAGTCCTCTGTCTTCTGGAGGAAGTTTTCCCACTTTGTTTATTTGTTTTGCACCGACTATTTCTTTGGCATCATGCCATTATTTCTTAAGGAGGAGTCAATTTAATCTCTTTCTAGTAAAGATAGATCCCACTGTTGAGCATTTACGAAGGAAATCCCATGGACTGTCATTTCCAGCACGTTCCATACCAGCTCAAGACCCTGCATCTGTGGGTCCCCATCTTTAGCTTCCTCTTTCCCACTTGGGAAGAGCTTATCCAAGATATGTGGTGATCAGTTATGTACTTGTCTTAATATAGACTTAAACTGAGGATTAATTCCTTAAATACTGTCCTGGAAGTGATTTACAGGACTCTATGTGCGATTATGTATTACTATTAAGGTTTCAGTGATGCTTTGTAAGATTGGAAAAATTTGTTTTTATAAAACCAAATATACTTGATGTATTATAACTCAGAAAAACTCAATTTGCCAGTAACCAACAGGGCATTCTGGCTTATTTAGATTTTAAAACAGAGGATAGGAGCATTTTATGTAGTAGGATACTACTACTTTTTAAAAAAAAATAAAAAGACTTTGAAGGGGCGCGTGCCTGGCTCAGTTGGTGGAGCATGTGACTCTTGATCTTGTGGTTACGGGTTTGAGCCCCACATTGGGTGTAGAGATTACTTTTAAAAAATAAAATCTTAAAAAAATTAAATGACTTTTAAAATCTCAGATAGCTTTATTTGGGTAATTTTTAAAAATTGCTTATCTATTGTGACCTGCTCCTGGGAAAACAAAGAAACTTTTAATGGATACTAGTAAGCAGTAGAACCAAGACAGGCTGGATAAATTTCATTAATTTGTTTTATACTCTTTTGTGTTTGAGTTTTCTTGCTAGGCGTGTGCAGTACTTTCATCATTAAATAAAACCAAAAACGTTCACCATTTCTTCTCTGAAATACCTCAGTATAATATTAAAGATGAGATGACTTACATAAAGCCTAGACATCTTCTTTGAAACGACTTTTGCTTTGATGTGACTAACTTAACAGAGGTGCTGCTTTGTATGAGGTACTTAGGTCTAAAGGAATTCCGCAGAACAGGAAACTGATGATGTCAGAATTTTGAAGATAAGTTTCTGAGAGAAAAACTGTCGCTGAAGTTTTATATAAGTATCCTACTAAAGCACAGCACACCTGGGAAGAGGGTTATGATGACGTAAATGGTGTGTAAAATGATGACTTCAAGTCCTCTGCCATATCATATCTAGGCTGCGTTTCTAGTAAGGAAATGTTTCCTTTGGTCCAGGCCAGTCATGTGTAAATTAGTTCTTTCGACAAACACTGTGTGCTTCTGGAGACATGTTAACCGTGTCTGTGGTATAGACAGGAAGTTCAGGTCCTGTCCTGTAGAAGCTCACAGCGGGGAAGTTGGGGGCTGGGATTATAGAAGGAAGACTTCATAGAGAAAGTAGATTTTGAAAGGTAAGCCGAGTTCAGATAAGCTGATAGCAGCTAAATAAAAGCAAGAAAATACATCTAAGAAATAGCACAGTTCTTTAAGGTTGCTCGAGTTTAAATATTTGACATCCTTTCCAGTGAAAGCCTCAAGTCTCCGTGGCAGCCAGATGCTAATTCTCCTTCGTCTTTAAATTAGCGAGGATGAAGTGTCTTCGCTATGTACCCTTTAACAGGTGCTTGGCTTTGAATTGCCTTCCTTTGTTTCCCATTAGCAGTTTCATCTCAAAATGCCCTTTTTGATAGGGACACAAGTTCCTTTCTTCCTAGTTCTGTACCTGCTGCATTTTTTCCACTTTATTTGAGAAGCAAAATACAAAGTGCCTCTCTATCCCTTGGTCAGGGGAACCCCATAATTATAGGGTTTGTCTGTACCAACCAGTCAACCAGTCCCATTTAAATTCTGTCCACAATAGTGAATTATAGTTTATGACTTCAACAGTGTATCTTTTTATTGGGCGTAACATGTGCTGGTGATGGCAGAATATTGGGGATTATTAAAGTAATTCGTTAATTATTTTGGTTATATAATGAAGATATTTATTATTTACTGATCACAAAGAAACTCTCAACAATTTGTGGCTGGCCTATGCTGTTGAATGAGTGCATGAATAATAGGGTACTGGGGACCCAGCAGAAGAAAGATTTGCCAGTTTTCTTAAACTCTGACCTTTATCAACACCTTCTTTTCATTTCCAGCTGTCTATCATTTTCCTTAATTTCTCAGTAGGCGGTCTAAAGGGCAGCAAATAAACCCTCGGATACCCTTTCACAGGCATTATTTGCGGAGTTGAGTCCTGGTAAAATATCTGTTTTCCTTTAAGAGAGAGAATTTACTTTTTCGACCAGATCCTAGATGTGATATGATGTCAAGAGAACGCACAACAGATTATGGCCTGAATTGGGAGCTCATTTGAAATGTTTTCTGCCAGGTGTAATCGCGTAGATTGCTCCCAGTTTCTGCTTTTGTAGTTAGAGAATTTTCGCGTGCTGGATTGTTTAGTGACGCATCAAATACCGTGGACTCTACACGGTGACAGACCTTGTCAGCAAGCCACCAAGCACTAGACAGACCTGGCCAGTCGTGCACCATTGTCTTTGCGTCTTAGGTATGTCAATTACGGCTCAGGCCCAGCTCGGTTTCCACTCCCGGACATGCTGAAATACGTTATCGAATTTGCTAGTACAAAACCTGCCTCAGAGAGCTCCACGTCTCAAACTGACCACATGACGTCAGCGCTTTCTTCAGCGCACTGCCCAGTTTCTGACCTGGCATCCAAGGAGAGGTAATGTAAACAAGTATCTAACATAGTGCACATGGCGGGGGGCCGGGGGGCACATGGTTGGCTCAAACCCATGGAGCATGAGACTCTTGATCTCGGGGTTGTGAGTTCGAGCCTCACGTTGGGTGTGGAGATTACTTAAAAATAAAATCTTTTAAGAAAAGATTGAAAAAGAAGTAGTAAATGTTGCGGTTTTTTGTTGTTGTTTAATTTGAACTGGGCACCGTCTTCCCACCTGATAAAAACTCCAAGGGCTGTGAGTTCTTTGTCTTTAAAGGGGTGAGGTTGCTTCTACTCAGGTGAGAGTCGTCCTAATTCCTAGTAGGGCGCTGCACTCACTTGTCTTGCCCACAGGATGGTTGGGATGATTTCAGGGGCTTCTGAACCGTCTGCAGTGGCGTTCCCGTCTCCCCAGGACTACTTGTTTTTAACTAGCTGTAAGCAAGCTGCCACTCCGCCCCGATCTTCCGGAACATCTCATTCTCGCATCCGCTGAGGATACTCAACCAAGTCAACCTCAGGGAAAGATTTATTCTCGAGTAGGCAGTTAAAACATGTAAAACAAAACAAAACAAACAACCTGGCTAGGAGGTGAAGAGGACAGCCACCAGGGGCTTTCCTCGTGAAGGAGCAGGGAGCCCGGGCGGCACGAGCCCTCCGGGTCCCTTCCGGCCCGGCCGGTTCGCCGCGCGTGCCCTGGCTGACAGGACCGGCGGGGCCCACTGAGGGAAAAGCCCGTACTTCCCGGTTGTTGTTTCTGTATATTTGATTCAGTCATCCGCGTTGTGGAGACTCTGTAGTTAATTCCTTGATTCTTCCAGTCCAGTTTTTTCTTTGAAATCTTCCTTCTTGTCCCTTCTTTATATATATATGTTTTTTCTGTTGCCAGTTTTTATTTATTACTTTTTTATTTTACTTATTTTGTATTGTTTATTTTTGAGAGAAAGAGAGAGACAGCATGAGCAGGAGAGGGTGAGAGAGAGAGGGACACACAGTATCCGAAGCAGGCTCCAGGCTCTGAGCTGTCAGCATGGAGCCCGACGCGGGGCTTGAACCCACGAACTGTGAGATCATGACCTGAGCCAAAGTTGGACGCTTAACCAACTGAGCCACCCAGGCGCCCCTGTTGCCAGTTTTATAAAAAAAATTTTAATTATAATTTAAATCCAAGTTAGTTAACATACAGTGTAATAATGATTTCAGGAGTAGAATTTAGTGATTCATCACTTCCATCTAACACCCAGTGCTCATCCCAACAAGTGCCCTCCTCAGTGCCCATCACCCAACTAGCTCATCTTCCCACTCAGCACCCTACCAGCAACCCTCAGTTCTCTGTGTTAAATTCAGTTTCTTACGAGTTTGCTTCCCCTCTCTCTTTTTATCTTATTTTTCCTTCCCTTCCCCTATGTTCATCTGTTTTGTTTCTTAAATTCCACACATGGGTGAAATCATATGATATTTATCCTTCTTGTCCCTCCTTGCAAGAAGTAGTTAGAGAGCATGAACCACAGACTCAGATCTGGGTTTAAATCCCATCATTTAGTAGTGGCGGAGCTTGGGTAAATTGCTTAATTTTCTAAACCTTGGTAGTTATAGTTGTTGTAATTGGTGATAATAACAGTATCTGCCTCATCAGCAAGTTGTGTTAAAGGAGACGATGTGTATGAAGACATGGCCTGGCTCGGGGCCGTCACTCAGCGAATCCTCACCAAATCACGCTGCGCTTTTCCGGAGAGCAGGTCGCTCCAGGAGCGCATTAACTGAGGCCAAGGCGTATTTTGGAAATTATCACGTCAACGTGATTTTTATCCTCTTTCAGTACAAGTAAAGAAAGCCCTTCTCAGGATGTCGAAGGTACCTTTTCTTCTGAAGATTCTCTACCCAAGTCTCAGGCAACGAATAAGCCACTTACATCGCTCCGGCCTTCCACGGAAATGCCCGTACAGCCAGCCCCTCGAACTGTCACCGAGGAGGAGATAAACTTCGTTAAGACCTGTCTTCAGAGGTGGAGGAGTGAGATTGAACAAGATATTCAAGGTTGGCTCTTTCGAAACTTGTCACACCGTTTCTCTTTCCCTTTCTGCCGGGAGTTAGGCCTAAATGATGGAGAGACGCATGAATCTGACACGGGGACTGGGACTTCTTTTGTTTCCTCCCATTGTACACTGTGGAAAGGCCCCTCCTAGAAACCCTCCTCAAAATTTCTGGGAACTCCTGGTATCATTAGACGCACACGATAACCTTCAGCTGGGATTTTCCATGTCTGCTGACTTCTGCTCCTGTAGTTCACGTGAACTCTGGCTTTCGTTGACCCAAACTTAGAATTTAGCTCTCTTAGATCTCTGCTTTCCAAAGTCGTGTCTAGGGGCGTCTGGGTGGCTCAGTTGGTAAAGAGTCTGACTTCGGCTCAGGTCATGATCTCACGGTTCGTGGGTTCATGCCCTGCTTCTGGCTCTGCGCTGATAATGCACTGAGCCTGCATGGGATTCTCTCTCTCCACCACCCTCCGCCCTCCTCTGCTCACTCTCTGTCTCTCTTCCTCTCTCTCAGAATGAATAAGTAAACATTAAAAAAAAAAAAGTCTTGTCTATATGAAGTATGTTTTACTGAAGGCTAATTAGGCAGAGAATTAGCAGTACATGCAATGTAAAATGGAATTATTCAGCATTTTGTTTTTAGTTTTATTTTTTTAATGCTTATTTACTTTTTGAGAGAGAGAAAGAGAGAGAAAGAGCATGAGCAGGGGAGGGGCAGAGAGAGGGAAACAAAGAATCCCAAGAAGGCTCTGCACTGTCAGCATAGAGCCTGATGTGCGAGTTGAACTCACTGAAATTAAGAGTCGTCTGATACTTAACCGACTGAGCCACCCAGGTGCCCCATTCAGCATTCTGTTTTTAAAGGTCCTTGGGCCTTGTCATCTTGTTGCTCAGACTTTCCCTCCTCCCCTTCCTTTCTCCTTTTATCTCAGGAGCAGAATGAATGAATGAATGAATGAATGAATGAATGAATGTATGTCATCATTATCATCATCATTAGGGGCACCTGGGTTGATCAGTCAGTTGAGCATCTGACTTCAGCTCAGGTCATGATCTTATGGTTCATGAGTTCAAGCCCTGCATTGGGCTCTATGCTGACAGCACAGATCCTCTGCCTCGGATCCTCTGAGCCCCTCTCTTTCTGCACCTCACCTGCTTGCACTCTTTCTCTCTCAAAAATAAATTAACATTAAAATAAATAAAATAATCACATCAGTCAAATCAAATCAAATCATCAAATTCAGATTCCTCCTAAGTTCTTATCACGGAAATCTCAGCTCTGCCTTCGGTTGCGTATGAGGGACATGTATTTTTCTACCCCACGTGACCCAGTAAGGTCTTTTTCTAAACAGAGACTGCTTCTTTGGGGGGAAATTTTGGTGCCGATTATAAGGGAGAACTTTTTAAAACCTTAATGGGAATTGTGTTGAAATGTCAAATTGCGTTGAACTGAAGTTGTTGGACACAGTTCCCGTTTCGGTTAGCAGTGTGCGTAGTAACCTAAAGCACTAGCTGCTTCGGAAGCCTCCGGTCCCCTGTGGCCCACAGAGCAAAGCTGAGGTCGCCAGAGCACCAGGGACAGAGTTGTGGTGTGGAACGGAATCGCTTTAAGTTTTTTTTCTGTTGTGTTTTTTTTTTTTTTTTTACAGATTTAAAGAACTGTATCGCAAGCACCACACAGACTATTGAGCAGATGTACTGTGACCCTCTGCTTCGTCAGGTAGAATGAATTCGGTGGGACAGTAGTCAGGGCGTGTCCTCGTGTGGAGATGGCAGATGAAGAAGCAAATCTGCTAGTTTTCTTTGAGACTGAGTCATACGAATAGACTTAGGACAGAAATAGGTCTTTTTCTGTTTATTTTTAGGCCCAAACATGGAATGTATCTTCCACGAACAATAACATTTAACACGCGTTTGTTTTGATTCTGCCGCATGGTATTTTTTCATGCAGTAGAAAGGCTTACCGTCAAGTGTTAAAAGTTTTCTCGTAGGCAAATCATGAGAGACTCTTGAATACTGAAAACAAACAGGGCAGGAGGGGGAGAGAGGAAGGCGGTGATGGTCACGGAGGAGGGCACTTGTGGGGAAGAGCACTGGGTGTTATATGGAAGCCAACTTGACAATAAACTATAAATTAAAAAAAATTTTTTTTTCTCCTAACGTGGGAATTTAAGTCACGTGGTGGGGAAAACCCCCGCCAGGGACTGGTCACCCGCCCTTCCCACCGCACCCTGTCCTGAGCGACGCTTCGCTTAGCAGTGTGCTTTCAAGCTTAATTTCCCTCCTAAGTCCAGAACAGAATATGGCCGGGGCAGAAATTCTTACTGTCCACCTGGACTTTTGTTTAGAATCACCTTGTGGGCACACAGAGGAAGGGGTGCTCCGGTCAGGGCTCCTGTGTGCAAGGCGGGGAGGAGGGCCCGTCCGGTCCCAGGCCTCGTGGGGGCGCAGCCGGAATGCGCCATGCGAGGCTTGCGTTTTCTTCATGTGCACTTCTGTGTTCTTTCAGAAATTGCACCGCCAGTGAAAACATGCCAAGATACTGATTGAATACAGGTGTACCTTGATTCTCTGGCTGGTTTTCCTTTTTCCTCAGTGCTGACTTGGCTCCTTAAGCATTGCTCTGTGTTCTCTGTGTTCTCCGTATTGAAAAAGAACACAAGCTTTTCAAACATTGGAAACAAATAGTATGTAGGTGAAAGGGTCTTCACCCCAGGGAGGTGGGTGGATCCCTTGGAAGAAGACATATGGGGGCCATATGACTGAGCATGATGATATGGGCTAGCTTGAAATTTGGTACCAAATAAAATCAGCGTAAAACGAGAGCGCTGCTCAACCCGCGGCAGATCCCAAAGACAGTGTATCTTTTCTCAGCACGAGCGGTGAAGTTGATTCTATGTTCAGGTAAACCGAGTTTGGAATTGGGGGCAATAGTTAGGTCTGCGTTGTCTTTGGCTTCAGATCTGGGATTTTAGGGATGTAAAGAGTCATCAAAGATGCCGTCTCATTCAGCCGTGTGGTTTTAAAGCTTCAGGAATCAAAACATAATCAGCAGATTCCGAGGCTGTGTTGTTGCTGCTTCCTCTGGAATCAGCAAAGTGTTTTGATATTAACCCTGTATCAAACACGTGTCGAAATAGTCAGTTTTCTTATGTCTGACAGCTGGCAGTTAGCTTGAAGGTAGTGACTGACGCTGTCTCGCTCGCGCTGCCTGACTCAGGAGTGTGCCTTCTGGCCGGCAGGTGCCTTACCGCCTGCACGCAGTCCTCGTTCACGAAGGACAAGCCAACGCGGGACACTACTGGGCCTATGTCTACAATCAGCCCCGACAAGTCTGGCTCAAGTACAATGACATCTCGGTGACCGAATCTTCCTGGGAAGAACTTGAAAGAGATTCTTACGGGGGCCTGAGGAACGTTAGTGCTTACTGCCTGGTGTACATCAACGACAAGCTGCCACACTTCAGTGCGGGTAAAACAGCCTCCCGGGGGCTGGAGCAGGGGCGGGGCGGGCGCGCACAGAAGGGACAGTCTGACAGTCTTTCTGTTTGTTTGTTTTTTTAAACTAGAACTTATTTTTTTAAATTTTTATTATTAAAAAATTTTTTTTAATGTTTTTTATTTATTTTTGAGAGACAGACAGAGATAGCACAATCAGGGGAGGGTCCGAGAGAGAGGAAGATACACTATCGGAAGCAGGCTCCAGGCTCTGAGCTGTCAGCACAGAGCTTGATGCGGGGCTCAAACCCACAAACTGTGAGATCATGACCTGAGCCAAAGCTGGATGCTTAACTGACTGAGCCACCCCGGCGCCCCTGTTTTTAATTTTTTAAGCTAATTTATTTTTGAGAGAGAGAGTGGGTGGGCAAGGGGCAGAGAGCGAAGAAGAGAGAGACTCCCAAGCAGGCTCCACACTGCCAGCACAGAGCCCGATTCAGGGTTCAAGCTCAAAAACCATGAGATCATGATCTGAGCCGAAACCAAGAGCTGGTCACTTAACCAACTAAGCCAGCCAAGTACCCCTGACTTAGAACTCACTATAAAATAATAATGCATTTAAAAAATACAGTGCAAAAGAGAATGAAAAGAAGTTTGCTTTCTTGCTTCCATCCTGGAGCCTGACATGTGTCCATTCTTTAGGTCTCTTATGTATTTTTCAGGAAGTGAGGTAGGTGGATGTAGATTTTATTTTTTGGCATCTGTCCACACCCCATTTTTCCCCCAAATGGGATATTTTTCCATCCTACCCTGTATCTTTTCCATCCCTCATGCATATCAGTGACCTCTCTATATTTTTTAAAGCTTACTTGTTTATTTTGAGAGAGAGCTAGAGAAAGCATGAGCAGGAGATGGGGAGAGAGAATCCCAAGCAGGCTCTGCACTGCCAGCACAGAGCATGATACAGGCTCAAACTTACCAGCCATGAGATGATGACTTGAGCTGAGGCCAAGGGTCAGACACTTAACTGCCTGAGCCACCCAGGCATCCCAGGGATCTCTATATTTTTATAAATAGAACCAACTCTTTGTTTTTAACAACTGCACAGTCATTCCATTGCATGGAATATGCATATAATTCATGAAGCCAGCTTCCCATTGACAGACTTTTACATCATCTCTAATTTGTTCCTTTTTTAGTGCCATCTTTGTGCACACAGTTTTGTGTCCTTTGAGAGTAGCTAAATTTTACGAGTAGATTTGCCTGAATAATTTCATACCCCTCATAATAGTACTGATTCTAAGAGCAATCATCATTATCATTTATATTGGAACTTTACTCCTTACTACATGCTTTCAAACTTTATTTCTCTAATAACTTAGAACTCTAAAAGACACGGTAGGAACTCTTATTACCTACATGTTCTGGGCACTCTGCTCATCCGGAGTCATACAGCCAATAAGTGGATGGCAGGCCAAGATTCAGATCCAATTCCGACTCCAAGTTCTGTGCCGCCTTGCATTTACATTACTCTCTCTTTCTCTTCCTTTCACATTTTCTGGAAGAGGTCTTGCGACCAGCATTTCACATCCAAAAGCATGGAAAGCCTTTTCAGACTGTACTCTGTTGAATAAATAAGAACACACAGAAGGCATTTTGTCCAGGGAGCCCATTGTCTTTCTGGTGTGCAGTGTGGCTGGGGGGCCCGGGGATGGAGAGAATGATTACTTAGCAGTAGCTGATCTTCATAATGGCATCTCTGCACATGAAAGCGGGACAGCTGCTTGTGGGGGGCGTACAGATGACGGGACTATTGTTGGTGGTGTGTGTGGGAGCCTTGTTATCACACATATGGTTCATTCTTCTCCGGTAGAAACACAGAAGTAGAAGCTGTCATTTTCCTAATGAAAAGACTCGTTAATGGCAACCAGGAAGTGGATGTGTTGTTCTCCTGTAGGGTTTTCTATTTTGATTTAGTCACAGGATTAGAAATGAAATTTAATATGTTCTTGATATCCTTGTCATTTTTCATCAGAGCCTTTAATTATCCCACACGTGTTACATGCCGTCTAACCGCTGTGTCCCGAGGCTTTCTGGTAGCGCTTACTTGTGTGACACTTGAGACAGTATAAATGTCGTGGAATTCATTTCTAACCATCTTGAGATGGATATTCTTATCAATAATAGTTGTCGCGTTTACACTGACAAAACTGTTCCACTTGAAATTTCCATGGGATCTAACGATTTTCTGGATTTCCAAGAAACGTTTGGTCCGTTCTTGCTATTTTGCCAATGATTGGCCTCTGTTCCAAATTCTTACTCTTTGTAACTCATCCATCCATCTAACATATTCAGTGCGTGCCTACCTGTTCATCTGCCGGGCACACTTACTGGTGTGCTGTGACTGTTGGCTTTATGTTGCCATTACTTCTGTTGGGTTATGAATGTATGTACATATTTTTCGTGTGGAGTAAGTAAAAGCACTGAGTATCTTATTTTTCTTCTTTCTCGAAAGGACTTTCTGATTCCTGGTGACCTTTTGCTGGGCGGTACTCCCTGTTAACTCTTTGTTCTTGACTCAGAGGCGGCTGCAGTTGACTCAGATCAGATGTTGGGAGAAGCGGACTCCCTGTCTGTGGAACTGAAGCATTACGTTCAGGAAGATAACTGGAGGTTTGAGCAGGAGGTGGAGGAGTGGGAGGAAGAGCAGTCCTGCAAGATCCCTCAGATGGAGTCGTCCGGCA
The DNA here is from genome assembly GCA_004023785.1 of Mungos mungo. NCBI lineage: Eukaryota > Metazoa > Chordata > Mammalia > Carnivora > Herpestidae > Mungos > Mungos mungo. The sequence goes on along the minus strand of PISW01003990.1, from coordinate 52,969 downwards.
GCTCAGCGACACAGGAGTTCTCCACGCCCCCAGGTATCCGTGCCCGGCACGCCAGCCGGGGACCCGGCGGCAGCCAGTGGGCATCGCACAGTCTCACGGAACAGCTCGTGGCTTCAGAGTGTCCTTCCTGAAGAGCAGAAAGAATGTCAGAGAGACCCACGCCCTGTACTTTCGGTCTGTTCAGTTTCCACGTGTTTGCCACAGGGAAGGCATGATGGGGTTAGTAAGGGTTCCCCGAGGGAGATCTCTGCAAACCAGCGGCCATTTGTGGGAAGGCTTCTCGACATCAAGAGCGAGCACAAAGTTGGGAGCATGTTAAATTCTCCAGCCCCACCTGTGGGCTCTCGTTGACGCGGACAGCTCTTCGAGTCACTAGTTTCGAGGGGAAATTTGCATAGTTTTTTTTTTTTTTAAGGCCCATTAGAAGGGCGGTAGATGAAACTCCATGTCTGTCTTGCCTGTCTTTTAAAAAAAATTTTTTTAAGATTTATTTATTTTTGAGAGAGCGAGAGCGAGAGCACGCGCCCAAGCAGGGGAGGGGCAGGGAGTGAGGGAGACCCAGAATCCGAAGCAGGCTCTAGGTTTTACACTTGATCTTAGCCAAAAGGCCAAGAAGCGATGCAGGCTCCAGGTTTTGAACTGTCAGTGCAGAGCCAGATGCGAGGCTCCATCTCACAAACCAGGAGATCATGACCTGAACCCAAGTCAAGTGAACAGACTGAGTCGCCCAGGCGCCCCTTACTTGCCCTTTTATAGAGTGTTCTAGACATTGCTTATTCCTGCTAATTCCTTTGTGACATTCTCCATCAGAGCCCTCAGCAGCCTCTTGCCACGGGGTCCGCTGCTTGTCCTCTGAGCACGCCGTGATCGCGAAGGAGCAGACGGCACAGGCGATCGCCAACACGGCGCACGCCTACGAGCAGGGCGGCGTGGAAGCCGCGCTGAGCGAGGTGAGGACCGAGGCGGGCCCGCCGCCAGGAGGGCTGGGCAGCCAGCCGGAATCGCCGCCGCTCCCCGCCTTTCCATCATTCTGTGTCTCTGCTGCATCTGACCACCCCCCCTTCATTTCTCCTGTTTTCTCTGACTCTTCCTCCCATCCTGCTGCCACAGCTTCAGGAAGCTGAGCCCGAGAAGCCCATGCCCCCGGAGACAAACCCTGCAGGGCAGACAGAGCCGCCCCCAAAGGCTGGTGACGCAGAATCTGCCGCCCAGCCCGACTCTGAGGCCTCTGAAGTGGACATTCCCAGTGTGGGGAGGATTCTGGTTAGAGCTGACGCAGATGGATATGATGAGGAGGTACAGAGGCGAGTGCAGGACCCCACTGTGTGTCACTCTCTTCTGTCGCCTTCCCGTGTGGCCCCGTAGACTCCTTTAACGTGCTTGGCGGTAGTTCATATTGAAACAAATAGTCCCAGCTGGAACAAATGATGAACACGAGGGCCTATCTGGTTTTGACCTTAGTTAGATTCTTTAAAAGAGAGCCTTGCTCCCACTGCCCCTGGAATAGATCTACCCGGGCGTGGACTCACGGGGGCCCTGCAGGGTCTGGGGGCTCAGAAAGGCGACAAAGTTCCGTCTTTGGTATTATGATCCAACCCCCCCCCCCAAAAACCAAAACACCTTTTCAATTAGGAGGCTTTGTCTTCGGTAATATTAGCCCATCTTCCCCCTCCTAATCAAACTTGCACTTGGGCATAGTGAGCAGAACAAATGGGAATTGAAGTTCTTTTTAATTGGGAAGCTTTGGACCCAAGTTATTTATGGTTCACCCCCTTTGCAGTTGTCACTGCCCATTAACAGGCATGAATCCTGTCCCTCGGGGTTCTGTTTCTTCCCGTAGGGTTTTCTTTTCTTTTTTTTTCTTTTCAAATCATTGAAAGGTTTTGATTTTATGAAGTCCTATTGGCGTATTGCCTAATTTCCAGACTGTTTTAAATATAAAACATTTACACATTTTTTGTTAAAACTCTGAAGTATTTGTGTCCTTGGATACAAACCCAAACTACAGAAGGAAATTGGAACGCTCACCGCGGACGCTTCCGCTGGGAGACCTGTAAGTTGACTTGGCTCTTCCGCAGTGGCCATTTGTAGATATTTTCAGATGTCCATCTTAATTCATCTACGAAATCAGAATACGTAGGAACAGCCAGTCTTGGGCAAGGTCCCGACACACTGCGCAGGGACAGGGCTGAGGGTGTGGCGGGGGGAGGGGGAGCAGGTGCACAGATCTGGGCCGGCCGGACATGCTGCCCCTCTTCCCTTCAGCTGGCCACCCGCCTCTCTGTCGCTCAGTCTTCTCTTGAACTTTTCTTCTCTCCTTTTTCTCTCCGTGTTGTGTGCCTTCTCGTGGTAGGTGATGCTGAGCCCTGCCATGCAAGGGGTCATCCTGGCCATAGCTAAAGCCCGTCAGACCTTTGACCGCGATGGGTCTGAAGCAGGGCTTATTAAGGTATCTCTGTTTTTTTAACCTATTATCCGTACGCCACAAGTATCATAATAATGGAGCCGTGATTCCATTAGATGGTAAAGAATGAGATCAAATGTGTTCCTCTTTAACACCTAAAATTCCACTTCTGGTCTTGCACCACCGACAGCGCCCCCTCTCCGGGTGAACGCAGCCCTGGAGCTCTGCCCAGGGCTGGAGGGCCGGTCATGGGCCTTAGGAGATCTCTGTTAATAGAGCTGCCTGTGTGGCATGGGGGCCGTGGTAGAAGATGGTATAAGAAAGCAGGCACCTGAATGAAATGTAAGGTACTTGAATAAATTGCATTCACGTGCATTTTTAAAGTTCAGGTCCTTGGGACTCCAGGATATGCCCAAACTCATTAAAATGAAATGTTTGTTTTCCTTAGAGTTTTATGCGGGAGACAAATTTCTTACCCAAGTGCAGTGCGTCTGTGGTGTCACAGCGAGTTTTAGCCCTCATGACAGGCAGGCAGCTGCCAGGTCTCGCACTGGCCTCTGGGATTCCCCAGCAGGAGCTCCTTCAGACTCTGCTTGGAGTTCTGAACCGTCTCTGACGTAGGCATCGGGGTGTGAGCGGAAGGCCACAGCGTCCCAGTGCTCACGCCGACCTTGTCGTCCACAGGCATTCCACGAGGAGTACGCCCGGCTCTACCAGCTGGCCAAGGAGGCGCCCACCGCCCACAGCGACCCGCGGCTCCAGCACGTGCTTGTCTACTTTTTCCAAAACGAGGCACCTAAGCGGGTGGTGGAGCGGACCCTCCTGGAGCAGTTTGCAGATAAAAACCTCAGCTACGATGAAAGGTGAGTGGGGGACACATGCGGGTGTGCCACCAGCCGCTTCTGGGGCCCCGCGACCCCCTGCCAGGAGGGCAAGCCCTGCCCCTCTCACTGCTCTCTGACCTTGACCCACCCAGGTCCATCAGCATCATGAAAGTGGCGCAGGCCAAGCTGCAGGAGATTGGTCCAGACGACATGAATATGGAAGAGTACAAGGTGAAGTCTCTCTGTACTGAACAAATACATCAACTCCGGAGGCAAAAACGTAACCATTTTGTGTTATCACAGACTGACGAGCCTCCTCCCGCTCCCCAAAACCCACAACTGGATGCGAATGGATAAATAACCATGCCCTCTACCCCTCAGAGGGCCGGGTTCTTTGTTCAGTCCTTCTGTTAGAACAAATTAACACTTCCTTTCAATACCTACTCCAGCCGTGGACCCAGGCAGTAAAATTCCTGATTCACGGTTTGGGTTTGTTTTAAAATAATACATTGTTTGCTAATAGTTCTCTTTTCAAAATGGAACTTCCATGCATAGAAATGCATACATCACTGCAGATTTCCCCAAAAAGCAGGGCGTTAGAAGGGAAAGCATGTTCTGTGCCACCTGCCGGGGTCCCACTGCACCTGCTGAGCTTGGGTGCTCTTCTGAGCGACTGGAACCTTGTCCTTCCGTGTCCCCCACACGTGACGGTTTGGTCAGAGCCTGAGAGGCGTCTGTTCAACCCAGAACCGCGGGGCTTTGATAGGGGGGTGTCAGGAAAGATGATGAACTCTGAAGCTCCTGTGAAATAAATATTTCGGTCCCTCAGGGGATGCCAGCGGTCACTGAAAACGAAGGTCAGGACACAACGGGCTTTTGCTGTAAATTGAACACGTCATTGTCGAGAAGCTTTAGTGTTTGTTGTTTTTGTGCCTGGCCGTACGTGCTCAGTAAATACTTGCATCGAGTTTAAACTCAGTGTGGCGGGAAGCATAGAGAGAGTTTATGGTGACCATCGTCGCTAACGGTCGTCATTCCTTTGCAGAAGTGGCACGAAGATTATAGTTTGTTTCGAAAGGTGTCCGTGTACCTCCTCACAGGGCTGGAACTCTACCAAAAAGGAAAGTACGTGGGTCTTTTATGTCTCTCGGGTTATTGGTCAGGGCACTGTTCTCCTCCGGTGGCCGCCTGGGAGTAGAGAGAACCGTGACCGAGTGTCCGCTGCCTGGTCCCTCGTGCCAGGGTGCCCGTACTTCGCCCACCGTTCCACTAACCATCACATGTGGCTTTTCATCCTTGTGTGGTGGTAGGTTCATTGGCAAAAAGGTGTAATGGCTAGATTTTCTTTTGTGATAAACAAAAATGAACTCAGAAAATGCATTTGAGTTGTCATGGACCTTAGTCAGCATGCCGTCCCCTTCTCTGGCGTAGAGTTGAAGAAAACGGAAGGCCAGGGAAGCCTCACGAGTGCCTTGGGTCTCTTGGCCAGTCTGAAGGAGAGCGGACAGTGGCTGCAGTAGGAGTGTCCCACGCTGCCCCTGTCCTTAGGGCAATTATCGTTCCAACTCGCGGCCTCGGGAATTTCTGTACTGGGGAGCAGAGAGGCCTGAGCCCTAGATTTTGGAGAAGGAAGGAGCACTCAGCTGTCATTCATCTCCCACTTTCTAAGGTACCAAGAGGCCCTCTCCTACCTGGTCTACGCCTACCAGAGCAATGCCACCCTGCTGACCAAGGGGCCCCGCCGGGGGGTCAAGGAATCCGTCATCGCTTTGTACCGACGAAAGTGCCTTCTGGTTCGTACGCTTTGTAACGCCTTCGGATTTTTATTATTTTATTGTCTTTACCTCTGCTCTTTGAAGCCATGAAAAAATACAGCTTAAAAAACAAAACCCCGGGTAGGCTGTAGATTTTTCTAAACTCTTAGGAGTAGTTGTACATTGAACCAGATTATTTTAGGCCACTTAAATGAGTATCATTCTTCTTGAAGCCCAGAGAGAAGTTAGGGTGAGAGCCAGTTACCCCTTTCTCTGTGCCCTCTCTGCACACCTGCCTCACACGGTGTAGTGCGTTGCTTCTCCACTGGACTATGAGTCACCTGAACACAGACCCTTTTCTTATTCTTTTCTGTGTGTGTTTTGTTTTAAAGATTTTATTTTTTTAAGTAATCTCCCCACTGAACATGGGGCTCGAGCTCACAATGCTGAGATCAAGAGTTACATTCTCTACCCACCGAGCCGCCTCTCACAGATCTGTTTCTTATTCAGCTGTTTTCTCTGTGCCTGGCACGTCGTAAGAACACAATAGATGGGTGTGGAAGGAATGCAGTGTTTTTTCTATGTTCCCTGCTAAGCTAGGAGATGAGAATTTTGGTGATTTCTAAGAAGCTACCATTTTTTTTAATGTTTATTTTTGAGAGAGAGAAGCCATGAGCAGGGGAGGGGCAGAGAGAGAGGGAGACAGAGGATCCGAAGTGGGCTCTGGCTGACAGCAGCCAGCCCAATGTGGGGCTCAAACTCACGAGCTGCTCTATCATGACCTGAGCCAAAGTCGGACGCTTAACTGACTGGGCCATCCAGGTGCCCCGAGACTACAGTTTTTGTTTTTTTTAAAGATACAAACGATAAAAATTGGTCCTGCTGGGGCTCCTGGGTGACTCAGTCAGTTAAGTGTCTGACTCTTGATCTCAGGGTTGTGAGGTCAAGTCCCTCATTGGGCTCCACGCTGGGCATGAAGTTTGCTTGGAAAAAAAGTTGGTCCCGCTGTTCTGTCACTGTCACTGCCGAACAACATTGAAGACTTGGCCTGGCCTGTTTTGCATTTGGCCGTCACGGCGAATGGCAAACCCGTATCCCCTCTGCCTGCCCAAGGGCTTAGATGGCGCTTGTCCTTCGGAGGACTCCAGAGGGGCGGCTTGCCTTCAGATGGTGAGCTTGCCTCTGTCCTCCTGACTCCCAGCAGGATCGCCCTTCCCTGGGAGGTCGGGCCAGCACTCCTGCCACCGCCTTGTTCGTGCAGGTGGAGGAGATGAAGTCACGACGTGTATTCATCGCAAGAGCTTCGTTTCTTGATTTATACCTTGATTTCTCTATCAGGTATAGGTTGTGGCAGGACATCTTGAAGCTAAAAAAAGGGCCTTGTAGATTTGATGGATCTGAATTTTATCAGAGCCATGCTTTTATGTTTTAAATCAACAAATATGATTGCATTTCGAATCACAGACGGGTGGTCATGGGAACTTGGAGTCTTTCCATCATGGCTCTCAGCACGCAGTACGCCTCAGATCACAAGGGGAGCTTTCCCTCCTCGCTAGAGGCCCCGGAGAGGGGCCCGGGCATCAGCATGTCTTCTGCAGGTGATTGTGGTGCTCAGCGGAGGCTGAGAGCCGTTGACTAGGCCTTTTAGTAGAAGCATGTGTTAAGCAAGACCTAGACTTGTAAGTTTAGGTAAGTGGTCACAGACTTTGCTACCTTAGAATCGCCTTGGGAGCTTTTAAGAATCCCAGTGCCCCGGTCACCTGCATACCAGTCAAATCAGCATCAGTGGCTTTTAAAGATGCCCAGGCAATCCCACTGTGCAGCAAAGTTTGGGAGCCGCTTGTTCGGACTCTGCTACAGTAGGTATTTATCTTTCTCAGACTTTCCCCCCCACTCTGCCTTTTATCTGCAGGAGCTGAACACCAGGGCAGCTTCTCTCTTTGAAACGAACGATGACCACTCTGTGACCGAGGGCATCAGTGTGATGAACGAGTTGATCATCCCCTGCATCCACCTGATCATCAATAACGACATCTCCAAGGATGACCTGCACGCCATCGAGATCATGAGGAACCACTGGTGCTCCTACCTCGGACAGGACATTGCGGGTATGTTGCTGTGAATGCTGGCAGGAATTCCTTTCTTCTTCTGTTTTAAAGTTCAGTCATATATTCTGAGAGAGACAGAGAGTACAGTGGGGTGGGGCAGAGAAGAGAGGGAGAGTCTCAGGCGGGCTTCTTGCTGTCGGCACAGAGGCCCACGCAGGGCTCGAACTCCCAAAACTGTGTGATCACGACCTGACCCGAAATCAAGAGTCGGACACTCAACCGACTGAGCCACCCAGCGCCCCTCACTTGTAATAATTTCGAAGGCTCTTGAGACTTTTAGAAATCACAGTGTATTTACTCCATAGCACTGGTTGTCAAACCTGCTTAAAGGATTATGGAAGCATGGAAGGTGGTCAACAGTGGCCCTGCTCTGCTGAACAAGGGACGGGGTCCTAGGCCTCTGTCCCCTTAGCCCCCCCGCGTCCTCTGGGGCTGCTGCAGGCTTCACACACAGGCCACAAACCTTCTTCGAAAAGAATTCCTCCTCCCCGGGAATGTCAGACTTCTGTTCCTTTTTCATCTGTCAAAATCTGAACTCTAATTTTGTAGTTTAAAAATCAAAATCTGCTTCTGCAGTTTGATTACCTGGTCATGCCATAACTCAATTTTCCTGTGACCTGAAGTCATTATCATTATTGTTGTTATTATTATTATTATTATTAACTCTGATGTCTTCAAGATTAATAAGATAGTAAATGAAGTAGTCTTACTTGTCCAAAGCACTTTGGAGAGGGGAGCTTAAAGCTAGTCATTTTTAGGTGACTTTGGCAGATTTAGGAGGTTGGTATGTATTCTAGTATGAAGCCTCTTTGTTCGTTTCTCACTGATGTAAAGATATACTACTGACTCGTTAGAGTGTTTACATTTACAGTATTAATACGAATTTCCTTCCAATGGCTGGGATTTTCCTTAGACTGCGTGGCGTATATAGCTCTCTTCAACGCCACGTGTGCACACTGGTGTGCTCTAATCATCGGAAGAAAATACACCATTATATTTTGGCACAGAGTACCCTGTCCGGTGTCTCAAATTTTAAAAGGATGGTAGATAGAAGGCCTGCCAGTGAAATGAATAATTCGTGTTATCCTGCCACACATCCTCTGGCTGACGGCAGTGACCTAACTGTTTGGTACATTTGGCAAGTATCCCAGGATACTCTGGTATACGCATCTCCCGGTTCGGCCTGCGGGAATTGTCATGGGTCGGTGGCGGCCGGGGATGAACGGGCTCTGCGCAAGGCCTCCCCTTACAGCTGCAGACCTGCCTCGCTTTCGCCCGGAGCCTCGTGTGGCTGGATACCTAACCGCCCACTTTCCCTCCACAGAAAACCTGCAGCTGTGCTTAGGGGAGTTTCTCCCCAGGCTTCTCGATCCTTCTGCAGAAATTATTGTCTTGAAGGAGCCTCCGACGATTCGGCCCAACTCTCCCTACGACCTCTGCAGCCGGTTTGCGGCGGTCATGGAGTCCATTCAGGGGGTTTCCGCCGTGACGGTGAAGTAGGCCCCACACGTCCATGCCCACTGGGGCCCGGGGCTGCCCGCCTGCTGCGTGGAAGTCTGTCGTCACAGTGTTGGCCCCGGGGAAGGGGTTCCGTGGGAAAGTACCTTCAGATCCAGCCCCCAGCCATGCTCTGCCTGTAAAGAAGGATTGAAAATAAAATTGCACTTTTTAGGTACAGAATCATAAAAGCAGTTTCAGCACAAAAGCCAGGAGCCATTGTATCCGGGTGTTGAATTACGTGACCGGACCTGAAGTGCCTCTTGTACCTACGCGAATGCGCTCGTAGGGCTCCGGCTTTTTTTGTGTTTCTCTTGCCACTTTTACGATCACCCCGCAGGCATAAATATTGTTGACAGCGGAATCGAAGGGCGACCCATCAGAGCCTGAGCCAGAGGAACAGCTACTAGTTATTTGATCAAGTACAGGTGCCATTTCACAGTTCTTAACGGCAAGAGATGAGAACGCTAAGCCTCGCCTGTCTCCTGGCGGGGGCGACCAAACGGTGCGCTGACCGGCCGCCGCCCTTCGCGTGTGGTACAAGTCCCAGGGCACGTGGCAGCAAGTGCAGCAAAGTGGAGAGAAAGCTGCCTTTCCTTTCTTCTCTTTCTCTTATTTTATATTTTTTAAATAAACCAGAAAACCTCACACTCAGTCCCGAGTGCAGGAAGGAAAGCAGGAAGGGCCTTAGAACGCATTGTGAACCGTGACTAAGACAGGGAAGCGCTGGGATTTCAGTAAAACCTGGTGTCCGCAGACTGTCAGCAGCAGGTGTGTGAGGCCGCTGCCGGCCCCAGAGAACGTGTGGAAGCCCCTCCCCTTTAAAATAAGGGATGAGGGTTTGTAAAAAGAAAAATAATCTATATATATGTATATGTAGAGAGAGAAATATCCCCTGCTGACCATTTTTAAAAGGCTCCAGATTGGATGTTGTGTTTTAACCAAATATTAACATTAAAGAGGGAATCGTGGGCGGGAAGAACACTCGATACAACTATGCAGATTTTATAAATGTGCAATAAAAGTCTCTGTTGTACCTTCGGGGTCCCGGATGGCCTTCATTAAAGCACACGTTTTCCGGAAATCGGCAGAGTCTGTAAGCACTGGTCGTGTTCCAGGTTTTCTTCTTTAAAAGAAAAAAAACAAGCAGGTGCACGCGGTGAGAATCTTGATGGGGGAGCAGTGGGAGCAGGCGAGAGCGGCTCTCCAGCGGCACCTGGTGGAGGGTGGTGGCCTGCACCCCCTTTGCTAGCTGCGCGGCACGTGAGCGAGCCTTTCAGAAGGCACAAAAATTACTCCCTTAAAACCGACCTTCTTATGTTTTGACTAAATTAACGGTAGGCAGTCCTTTGTAGGATTTCAGAGCTGCATTTGTTTCAAAGCTCACTGTGAGATCGTGGTTTCATGGGAAATTGATCCGTTTTCCTACCCTTTGATTTGCTTCGCTGTTTAAAATTCTGGGTGTCACCGTTTGCTGTTCGCTTTTTAATCTCTGTCATCGAGGGCCGTGCACAGTTGTACTGTTGCGCTTGTGTGACGGCCCTGGGATGACGGCGGAGCCAGGACACCAGCTTCGGCAGGCTCACTGTGCTTTGAACAGCTGCTCAGCTGTCCTTGGCGGTCTTGTAAAATCTTTCGCTTTGTCCCTTTCCACACCTGCTACCTCCTGGTCGGCTCTTGGGACTCTGTAGTTGACCAAACAGGAACAGATGGACATTAGTATGTGGGTGCGGGGTAGTTTCTGTCATTTGGAGCCAGTGAAGCCACCCGGTGGGGTGCTGAGGAGAACTGTCTTTTAACTCACTTTTGCTGGGTGCTTTAGGTGAAGCCCGCTTTCCTATAAGGGCTCCACAAACTGCCTCAGGCCAAGAATGTTTTTGCATGTGAAAAAGATTGTGAAAAAGCACCCCAAGGGCCAGGAAGGTGGTGGGAGGAGAAAGGGAAGAACCGTACTTGACCCTTACCTAAAACAATCCAAGGATTTGATCAGGGCACGTGACCTCAGCATAAATTCCCTGGAGACTGGGTTTAGGCTTTCTGTGGCCCTCCCCTCTTTGCATTTGTCAGCTCCTTTAAGAACTATAAGGCACACAAACTCACTTTGATCCTGCCTGCTTCAAGAGAGAAGCGTGAAGTACACACATAGGACAGTTGAAATAATGAATGAACCAGAGGCAGGACTGAAAGAAGGGCTGGGCTGTAGTGAGGTGGGATGGAAGGAACGCTGTGGCTGCTTCGTTTACCGTAGTTCTTTGTCTGACCCTAGCTCAAGGTCACTGGGGCATAGGGCATAGGGCCCCAGAGGGTCCCAGGGACGGCCATGTCTGTATTAGGCACTGCCCCATAGCTCCCCAAAGCCATTATGCCAACTGACACTCCCTCTAGCCGCCGATGAGCTCCTGTTGCCCCGCGTTCTTGTCAAGATTCGGTTTTGTCAGTATTTTTAATTTTAGACGTTATGGTAGATGTGGGACACTGTTGTAACTTGCCCTTTGCACACTAGCGACATTGAGCACCTCTATACCTGCTGCTTGGCCTTAGGCTGTTTTATGAAGTGCCTAGTGAAGCCTTTCGCTTCCTCCTTTTGTTGGATTTACTGTCTTGCTATGTTTTGATTTGTAAGAGCTGTAAAAAATACCCCGTTATGGAAACTTCTTATGTGCACGGCGCAGATCTTCGGCCATTCTGGCTTTTCGCTCCTGACGGTTTGATGAGAACAAATTTGTATAATGTTTACATCGTCCAACTTACCCTCCTTTCCCTTTGTGGTGAGTTAAGCTTATCCTGAGGAAACCATTATTCAAGGTCATGGAGACATTCTGTGTCTTCTCCCAGAAATTTTGCTGTTTGGCCTTTCCCTTTATCTGACTGGCCCCAGCACCGTTCACTGTCTTTTTCCCAGTGTGCCTTTGTCATAAATCACCGGTCTGTGTAGGGGTCTGTTTCTGGGCTCTTTAACCTGATCCATCTATTCGCACCAGTATCACACTGTCTTTTATTTTCTTTTTAAAAAAATTTTTTTAATGTTTATTTTTGAGAGAGAGAGAGAGCAAGCAGGGGAGGGGTAGAGAGAGAGGGAGGCATAGAATCCAAAGCAGGCTCCAGGTTCTGAGCAGTCAGCACAGAGCCTGATGTGGGGCTCAAACTCACAAACCGTGAGATCATGACCTGAGCCGAAGTCGGAGGCTTAACTGACTGAGCCACCTAGGCGCTCCCACACTGCCTTAAGTAATACAGCTTTATGAACCTTGATTTCCAACACAATGAGTCATCCAGTTTTGAACATTCTCAAGATCATCTTCTCTGTTCTTAATCTTTTGTATTGCCATATGTTTTAGAATCAGTTTGTCTGTTTCACGCATGCAGATTTCCAGGGACTTTGATTACAGTGACTTTAGATAATTTGGAGAGAATTGACATCTTCTGATCTCTGAACATTGTATCTATCTTGCTTATGTAGTTTTTCTTTAATTTCCGTATAAACTTCTTCCATAACTTCCGTAAATGGATTCCTAGATCTTTGGTGTGTTTCAAGCTATCTCAAGTGTTGTCATTTTTGGAATTACATTTTTAATTGTTTATGTTCACTTCAGCAGCACATATACTAACATTGGAACAATACAGAGAGTAGCATGGCCTCTGCACAAGGATGACACTCAAGTTTGAGAAAGAAATTGATGTTTTTATATCAACTCTGTATCCAATGACATTGATAAATTCACTTACTCATTCTAAAAGTTGATCAGTAGGGTTTTTTTAAGATTTTTTTTTTCTAGGCACAATTATGTCATCTGTGAATGGTGGTTTTTATGTCTTTATTTCAAGTCCTTGCAACATTTAGTTTTCTTGCCTGTTCACACTTACTAAGACCTACAATGCTGAACAGAAGTGGTGACAATGGGCATCTTTGCCCCCAGTATCAGGGGAGAAAGTTTTCAATATTTCATCATTAAGTATGCTGGAGGCTTTTTATAAATTCCACTTATTAGACAAAGATTCCTTCTATTCCTGTTTTGCAAAGACTTTTTGAAAAAATTATGGATAGATGTTGAATTTTATCAAATGCTTTTTTCTACATCTATTGGAATGATTACATGGGTCTTTTCCTTTATTCTGTTCATGTGTGAATGACATTTATTCATTTTAATGCTCGACCAGCCAGTGTTGCCAGAAGACACCGATCGTATTTTTGTGTGGATGTGGCGTCTGTCCTGTTGTGCTTGGGATTTTTGCTTGTATGTTCACGAGGGAGATTGGCCTTACTTTTCTTATTACGTCCTTGTCAGGGTTTAGTGCCAGGACTGTTCTGGCCTTACTGGGTGAACTGGGGCATGTTCTCTCTCCGAGATCATCTGAGCTTGGAATTACGTGTGTCTGTAGGTGTGCTTCTCCTTATGGCGGAGCAGCCTGTGTCATACCACAGCACTTTCAGATGTTTTGGGTTACTTCCTGTTGTGTGCGCTTGGGAAAATTATTAGAAATTTGTCCCATTTCTGCTAAAATTTAAATTTTACTGGCAGAAAGTTCATCATACCTCATGATTTCCCTTCCTTTCTTTCCCTTTCTCTTTTCTTTCTTCTTTCTTTCTTCCTTCCTTCTCTTCCCTCCCTCCCTCCCTCCCTCCTTCCCTCCCTAGGACCTATTTTGTTCTAGTGATGCTGAAATTGGGTGATGTGTATTTTTTTTCTGGTTAGTATTTTCAGGGGTTTATTAGGTCTTTTCAAGGAACTGTATTTTGCTTTTGTTTAAGTTGCTCTTTGTTTTGGCGGGGAGGGGGGTAGGTTCTACTTTTTAAATGCAAGGCCCTTCAGCAGTGGTCCTTAACTTGGCCGCCCGTCCAGGGCCAGCCGTGTCCCAGTAAAACGGCAGCTGGCTTCAACCCTGCAGACCCTGCCGTGTTGGATTTGGGCTGGGCCCCATTGCTCGTGCTGAGAAGGGCGTCACAAGCGACTCTGATGCCCAGGCACACCCGAGAGTCACCCCTTGGAAGGACGGCTGTGCCTGCTAAGGAAGCGGCTTTTACATCGTCGCCCACACCCCAGATTCTTCGGCCTTACAAAATTGGGTTCTAGAACCTCCTTCAGTGAGAGTTCACAGGCTGTCGTGTTTTCTGGACAAATGTGTTGTGGCATTCCTCATGTTGCACACTGCTCAGGTTGAACTCAACTTCGCCAGAGATATCGAAAAATACATTTCTTGTCATTTGCCTTCCTTTTAATTCCCATAAACACATCAGTTCCCTAAAGTTCGCTCAGAGGCTCCCCTTCTCAGCTGTTTGGTCATTACAGTACTTTTTTCTGAACCTTCAAAAAATTTTCCACATTCTTTCTAAGTCGTGGGACAGTAAACCGAACTATTAATTGACTGCAAGGCAAGAGCAGAACTGGATTAAGAGAGATTTTCGGGACCCTTTCCGTATCTGCGTCCTTCCAGCACTCTGGCTGGCCGCACTGCCCCTCAGCTGGTTGATGGTTAAGGTGACCCCTCAGCCTCCCCTGGACCGTGGACAGGCAGGGGAGTGGGTCTTCCCGGGCAGAGACCTGGTCGCTCCCCTTCTCAGAGATAAGATCATAAGCCTGATCGCCCCTGTTACATCAGATGGACAGAAACTGTGATGATAATCAGCGAACAGGAATGTTAACCTGGAGTAGAAGCAGAGGCTGGACCTCCCCCAGAATGTAGGCGGCTGGAACTGGTACGTCGGCATGGATGTGGTGCCTGGGAACCAGGAGTGAGTCTTCAAGATTCAGTGTATGCGAGCCCCGTGCTGAAGCAGACGTGGAAGGGGGGTCCGGATGGTGGGCCACACGTGTCCTTGCGTCCCGAGGGTGGTCTTTGCGAGTTAGCCTTCAGAAGTTAATAGTAAGGACGGAACTCCCAGTGATGACCTGGAAGTAGCACGGTCATTCCACGGCGGCGTCCCGACTGTCCTGTGTAAGGAACGGCGGGGACCCGGCTCCACGAGCTGAACGGGTCTGCGGCGTCCGTGATGCACAAACCATGCCGAATCAGTGTCTCTCCTAGAAGAAGGGGAAGAAGAGTGGCTCTGGAATCTGACTCACCTGAGCTGAAACACTGGCTGGACGTGTCTTCCTGGCCTGTGAAACAGGAAAACACTTACCTCGTAGTTCATGTTTTAAGAGTCTAGGACAAAAGAGATGTAGCAAGGACTCCGTGTTAGCAGAGCCTCCAGTGCAGTTCTCCTGGGGAAACATGTCGCGGGGTGAGAATTTTAAGGGCGGGCCTGACCTGCGTGGGCCTCACAGGTCGGGTCTAAATCACTGGAGCACAGGGTTCTGGGTCTCTGGCAAGTGGAAGTGTTCGTGTTGGCCAATCAGACTGGCAGAGAGAAATGTTGAAGGAATCAAAGCACATGCTGGATAGAAACATTACAGCGTCTTCGACCTGAGGCTTCTCCTGTTTTAGATACATGTTTCTCTTTAATCGTGTTATCCAAAGGCTTCAGCTTGATAAGGTACAAGGAGTCGTAGTTTTCTTTTTGTCTCCGTGGCCACATTCCAGTATGATCCTCCAGCTCCCCTTTCCCTGCCCTGATGGCATCCCGGGAAGATTGCAGGGCTGTACGGTCACGTGGGAGCATTAAAACAAAGGTTTGCGTGGATTGCAGAGTCTGGACCAATCTAGACCAGTTCGGTCATTCGTGTTTTGGGCGCTTCTCCGGTCACCTGAGACCAGGCCGTGGCCTGATGGTCAACTCCCGGTTCCCCCAGAGCCTGGAAGGGAGGCCTTGTAATCTTCTTGAGGTTCTCAAATGTCCTTTTTTAGGTCAGGAATGCAATGATTAGCTCTTATGTGAGGTATTTTATGTGTTCTCCAGACAAGCCTGTAGAAAACCTCATTACTGTCCTTTGATGTGGCTTTTGGACTTCCTGGCTGACCTCTTAGAGACTTCTAAGCTCTTGGTTAACTCATTCACCCCTCCCAGCAGTGCTCAGGGACAGTGTGACCCAGACCGCGTCCCCTGCATCCACTTGGGCTATGGAAAGCTCACCCCCCATGTCCCCCCCACAAAAGCTAAGTGCGGCTGCTGCCATCATGCCCCACTCCAGCCCGCCTCCTGCTTCAGACTGCCTCACAGGGGACTGGGCACCGTTCTCTGTGCCGCTGCCACACAGGTCAGGTTTTCTCAACTTTCTTTGGCATCATCCTGAGGGCAGCAGGCGTGGGCCTACGGAGCTTCCATACCTTAGCAGGGGTGGGTTGGGAGTGTTTTCAGATACTGCCTGCCTTGCTAAAAAAAAACTACCTCTGCATGGTTCCTTTGAGGTCCATCTCCACCCTGTTCTCACACGGAAAGGTTGAGAACATCACCACCAACCGTTAGGAATTCCCTTCTAAGAGTTCCCCTTCTTAGAGGCAGTGGGTTGAGCTCCTCTGTTTAGAAAGGGGGGGGCACATAGCATCCATGGGACATGACTTTGAGGCTTTGTTAAAAATTTTAAGCAACAGAGAAGTCCCATCTACATTCTATAAATGTGGATGAAATAGCAAGAATGGCTTAAAAAATAAATCCATCAATCAGTAGAGCAGAAAGGGACCTCCAGCTACTTTGGTTCTATGTTTGAGGCCAGTGACTACAAACATTTTCCTAACTCCGAGTGTCTTATTGCTCTAATCCTGGCTGCTAAGTCACATCTCCTGTCCAGAGCTCAGGAAGCCTTTTCTGACTTCTTTCCCTTCCCCAAATGTGTTTAACCCACATTGGGTTCCCTTAGGACTTTTCCTGTAGATCTAGTCTTAGAGGCTCCGAAGGGTAACGGATGAGTATTTTCACAGAGACCTTCTGGAATGCCTTATCTGCTAACGGGGAGGTTTTCAGACTCAAAGGCAGGCTGGTGGAGAAGACGGCACTGAGGCACATCGAATTCTGACATCAAATTTGGGGAGACCCTGAGTTTCTTTCTTCCAGCGTGTGCACATAATAAAAGCTTTTGACTTGAAATTCTGATGGACTGATGTTCTTTGCTGTTCCTAATACACATGACACCTCTCCATGTGGAACCATGTTAGGATAATCTGCTGCAAGTCTACGTGAGAGAAGGCTGAGTTGAAGCCAAGACTTAATTAGTTCTATTTTCATTTCTCATTATTGTCCCTATAAAGCAGGTAAATGAAAATAGTGGCAGTTTTCAGTGAAAAGCATCTTCTTCCTCTAAAAATGGATTCACATTTCCGTCTGGGAGTGACGTGCTGTGGACTATTTGGGAATCAATCAACAATCCTCATTCCCATTAAAAAAGAAATGCTGCTGTGTCCTTTATAGGGAAAATTAGAAAGACAAAATATTTTCTTAACAAAGATTAAGTTTGTGTTCTTTTTTTCCCCCCTTTCCTTTCCTTTCTGCACTGAAAGCCATGATCACAGGCTGGTGACAAATATCCCGTTAGCACCTGCAAACAGGGGACCAGGACAAAGGCCGGGGCCACCAGCAGGCGCAGGTGCAGCACCTGGCCGTCGAAACCCCATGTTGAGGCCTCAACAAAAGTACAAAGGACAAGATTTTCCTTTGTTCTTTGGTGTTTCTTTCTGCTTCATTGCTAATTTTTCCTTTGGTCTGAGGAATTCTCTCAGCAGTTCTTCCAAATCTTCAGGAAGCAACAGGATAGAGTGAAGACAGACTGCCACGAGTGACCTGGATTCGAGTCCTGACCAGCTAATCACCCGCCATGGGCGTGGTGCTTACGTTTTCTTGATCTCAGTTTCCTCATTAGCAAACCAAATAATATCCGGTCTCCCCACCTCCGAAACAACCTCTCAAGGCGTGTTTAATACTACTGCCAAGATAAGTGGAAGTGTTTTGTAAACTCTTAATCCCTACACAACCATGTGATTGGGAGACTGTAGGGGGGTGAGTGAGGGGGGGGAGCAGGTCCAGCTGCGGTCTCCTGGGGGCTGAGTTCCAACTCCTGGCCACGTGCTTGGCTTCCAGTGATCCTGAAGACAGAGACGGTGTCCCGTAATATGACCTGTAGGCTCTCCCAGGTCTGACTCCTTCCTACTTCACTAGGTGTGTGTGTGTGTTGGTGTGTGTGTGCGAGCTTGCTTGAGCAGTGTGTGTGTGTGTGTGTGTGTGTTGCTGTGTGTGCGTGTGTGCTTGCTTGAGCAGTGTGTGTGTGTGTGTTGGTGTGTATGTGTGTGCTTGCTTGAGCAGTGTGTGTGTGTGTGTGTTGTGTGTGTGTTCTCGCTTGAGCAGTGTATGTGTGTGTGTGTGTGTTGTGTGTGTGTTGGTGTGTATGTGTGTTCTTGCTTGAGCAGTGTATGTGTGTGTGTGTGTGTTGTGTGTGTGTGTTCTCGCTTGAGCAGTGGCTGTCAAGAGGCCAGGGCCATTACATCGCGAACGAGAGGCGTCTGAGCACGGGCAGCGGCCTCGGAGCTGAGCAGCAAAGCGCAGCCCCAGCGTGGTGGGGAGCGGGGCCTCAGGTCCCCAAGCAATCCAGCAAGCCTGTGAACTTGGGGCAGTGGCCTGTTTGCGGACACTGGGAGCTGGGTGGAGGTGCAGATGGCAGGGGGAGGCACAGGTGCAGGGCGCCTCCAGCGAGAGGAAGGTTCACCCTGAGCCTGAGGCTCTTCCTTGAGGGCTTGGCCGAATGCCCGAGGAAGACCCAGGGTGGGGGGTCAGGCTGAGTGGGACAAGCAAAGGAACTCGGGTCATTGTTGTGAAGGGGACTTTCTTTGCAGCCACAGCCCGGGTAGCTCGGCTGACACTTGGGTTCCGTTTTGAAAGATTTACAAGGCGCTTTTGCATATGGTGAAGTAGAAGACACTGCTGAGAAGCTGATGATTCCATCCGCGTACGTGCCCACGTTGGGTAGATCTTGGGCACGGCCACTCTGGAGCTAATCAGCTTGCCCTGGTTTGCCCAGGACTTTCCTAGCTTTAAGCTAGGAAAGAGCAACTGCTATTCACCCGACTCCTTCACACTGTTTCTTAACTTCACGCTGGGAAGATGGGGCTGACCACCCACGGCCCCATAATACAGTAGAAACAAGAATACGTCTTCCCTCTGGGGTATTAAGAATCTACAAAACAGAGGCGCCTGGGGGGCTCAGTCGGTTAAGCGTCCGACTTCGGCTCAGGTCATGATCTCGTAGTTCGTGGGTTCCAGCCCCACATCGGGCTCTTTGCTGACAGTGTGGAGCCTGCTTAGGATTCTCTCTCTGCCCCTCCCTAGCTCATGCACTCTCTCTCTTGCAAAATAAATAAAATTAAAAGAATCTATAAAACTATGAGGCTATATTGTGAGGCTCCCCTTCAAATCGTGTACTGGAGGCAGAAAATGAGCACAAGGGGGCTTCCTACCTTAATGGGCTATCCTGGGCCAGTCCTTTCCATTTGCCAGGGGAGAGTCTCCAGCATTTCTATTTATATCTGCCGTGGCTAACCACACTAGATTTTCTGTGATGGAGGCAATTTTGCAATATATTTTCCTTAGTAATGAATCAAGTATATAAAGTTATGAGTTCAAAAGCCTATTATACAAGTAAAATCTGAATCAGAAACATGTTTGCTAGAAACTCTGCCTTGATTTTTCATGCTCAGATGAGGGTCACCATATCCCCATGATAGTCAAATCCTTAACAAGTGGGACAGTGACTAGCACCCCCAAATGAGGCAAATATATAGAGGGTGGCAAAGAATAAGGAAGGCAAAGATTCTACTGACATTCTTTTATTCCGGAGATTTCCTTGGCAGAAGCAGGTCCTAGATGAACAGGTTCCTAGGTCTTGGTGTCAGATAGAAAGCGTCATTGGATTCATCCGCTGGGGCACACAATGGCGGGGCCGTAGGACCAGCCATCCGGAGAGAGGGCACATCTTCTTTTCCCAGACAGGCTGAGAAGATGAGGAGTGACCCACCAAGGGCCAGGAAAATGCCGGCAGCCCAGCCCAGGTAGAGGGCATCCCCAAACTCCCAGCGAGGCACGATCTCAGGGATGCTGTTATCCCAGAAGTCTTGGATGGTGGCGTGGGCTACCCAGGAGACTGGAAAGAGGGTAGCGGCTGAAGCTGATACTTCCAAAGTCCCCCCCAGGAGGCAAAGCTGCCTCTTAAATACCCATCTGATCCTGTGAAACTGGAAGCATTCGGACCCACAGCCAGAAAGCAGGAGCCCCAGTAGCCCCAGCCCGTGGGAGGCGACCATGAGGATGCGGGACACCCGAAGCTCCTGGGGCAGAGACAGGAAGGACTCCAAGGCCTTGCACACGGCAACTTCCTCCTGATTCACGCAGACCTTCCAGAGCCCCATGGCCCAGGTCTCCATCTCGTTCAGTTCCAGATTGAGAGTCTTCCACTGGGGCAGGACGGTGGTGACGCAGGAGCAGACCCAGCCAAGGAGACAGAGGAGCAGTCCCCCAAGCTGGGCTTTCCCCTGCAAACTCCAGGCCATGGCTGCTCCCACCTCGGAGGCAGAAAGTGAAGAACAGGTGCCTGGTGATGGGTTAGCAGGCAGTGCTCCGGGGGAGACCCAGCAGGCGGTCTTGGACACTCAGAGACAGCTCGTGTTTCAGTTTTTAGGCAGCAGCTGACGCAGGTGCCAGGAGCTTGGCAACATTGGGTTCAGGGGGTGTGTCCAAGATCGGGTGTGGGCGTGGGTTCTGGGGGAGGGTCCCATGAGAGGCAAAAGAAAGCTAGAAGTAAGCCATCAGGATCGATTTGATGAGTAAATTCATAAGTGTGAAGTTAAAATCACTCTCCGGGTCCGAGAGGATGAGAATGGTGTTTTGGGAGTACACACTGAGATGTCTCTGGAGGGCAACAGGACTTCACATTCCATACTTTTTTCTTTTTGAGAGCAAGAGAGCATGAGTGAGAGAGGGGGCAGAGAGAGAGAGAGAGAGAGAGAGAGAGAAGCAGCGCTCACTCAAAGCAGAGCTCGAGCTCACCCAAAATGGGACTCGAACTCATGAACCGTGAGATCATGACCTGTGAGATCATAACCTGAGCCGAAGTCAGATGCTTAAAGAATGAGCCACCCAGGTGCCCTGAATTTCATACTTTTAAACACACAGACTTTGACCCAGCACCTTACCTCCAGGAACTTACCCGAATTTATTGTGAATACATACAAAGATTTATGAAAATGTCTGCTGAAACATTATTGATGATTGCAAGCTTTGGTTAGTATCAGGTAGCCATTGGAAAGTGATGTAGAAGAAACTTCCATGACATGGAAAATATTTTTGATTCGTTGTTGGTAAGTGAGGCCAGTACATGACCAGGTTTCAGTTCCCTATTTGTGCTTGTCTATGTGTTTTATACACTTGATAAGCTTCCCGTGTAATACTTTTGTAAGCAGAAAAAAACAGAAAATGCCCCGTCCAAGGAACCCATCCAGACAGAATATCCCCGAGGGAAGCGCTCTCCCCCGAGTCCGCTACTGAAGGGGAGCAGCTCGAATGGGTGGTGGGCTTGCCAGCTCCCAGAGTCCTCCTTGCTGCTGTGAAGAGGCCGGTCCTGACAGGAAAGGAGGTCATTTGTGTTTACTGAGGATGGCTACGTGCCAGTCTATTGACTAGATGCTTCAGCCTTATTTTATTTTCACACTGCCGCTGCGAGATGCATAGTGGGTACTTGCCACGGTCCCCCAGCCGGTAAACAGAGCCAGGTCCTGAGCAGGGGGCTCAGGCGGTGACACTTCAGGCTTCCATCCCCAGGCTGCAGTGGTGATTCCTCTCGCTGTGACGCACATTGGTGACACAGCCTGGGGGGTTAATCCGCATGGCAACACACAGAAGAAAATTGGGATTTCTTTTTTATTTATTTATTTATTTAGAGAGAGCAGGGGAGGGGCAGACAGAGAGGGAGAGAGAGAGATAATCCCAAGCAGGCTCCATGCTCTCACTGCAGAGCCTGATGTGTGGATCGAATCCACATACTGAGATCATGACCTGAGCCCAAACCAAGAGTCGGCTGCTTCACTGACGGAGCCACCCAGGGGCCCTGAAAATTGGGATTTCTTATAATGAAGACATAAATGTTGACCAATGTATTTCCCTATTCATATTTTAACCTACGGATCGCCCTGTGGGGCACCAGGCAGCAGGGGTGTTGGGGGGGGGGCAGTAGCGAGGATGAGGATCTAAGGAAACATTTCCTTGACTTTATCTGAATGATGTCTCAGTACAGCCCGACCGGATTACCAGCGGTGCGGGCGCAGAGGGAGATGAGCCGAGTCATCCCGAAGGCTCTCTTTTTCTTTCGTGGTTTATTATAGAAAACTTCAAACTCATACAAAAGGAGAGCAAATGGGTAAGACATTTCATGTCCTGCCACCCAGCTTCAGAAACAGTCCCCATGTGCCAATCTTATTTTATCCACACCCGGTCCACCATCCACGTCGCTCCCATCACACTGTTTTGAGGCCAACGGGGCACTCTTCCACATTGCAGGCTCCCTCCGCTGCCTTTATAACGACCACATGTTCTAATCAACGCGATGGCAAAATACCATGCGTCCCTGGACATGCTGGGTGCTTGTGCTGTGTTCATCCAGATTGGTGTCTGGGGTTTCGCTTCCTGACCACAGGCCTGCCGCACGCGTGTCTGAGCTCGGATAGCTCAGGCGGGATTCTCCTGGACGCTGTGCTTTCTTTCCTTGCCTTTTCTTCAGAGCCCTTTGGTGACGCCTCATGAGCATCTGCGACTTGGGAGACGTGTAAACCATGGAAAACGTGAACCAAGGAGGAGGCCAGGTTGGGGAGGCAAAACAACCCATTCATGTTACTGATTCCTTCTTTTTTTTTTTTAATTTTTAAAAAATGTTTTTTATTTATTTTTGAGAGACAGAAACAGAGCGAGCGAGGGAGGGTCAGAGAGAGAGGGAGACACAGAATCGGAAGCAGGCTCCAGGCTCTGAGCTGTCAGCACAGAGCCCGATGTGGGGCTCAAACCCACAAACTGAGATCATGACCTGAGCCGAAGTCGGATGCTTAACCAACTGAGCCACCAGGCGCCCCTGACTTCTTCTTACTTTTTCCAATATTCACTCATGACTGCGTGCATCGACTGTGTGTAGCAATCACGCTCCATGCCCTGTGTTCTTCCTTTTCCTTCCTCAGCCTAACTCCAGCTCTTCCCTGGAAACTTGAGGAACGGTGTGCCGCTTACAGAGTGGTCTCTCTGCCCAGGTAGAGGCGAAGCTCTGCAGTGGCATTTGTGGGCACGACCCAGATTCGTTTCCTGGAGAAGATCCCAGAAGCGCAACCTCAGCGTGGCACCTCCTTCCGTTCTCAGCTCAGATTCCTCCCTACTGTGAACCTTTTCTGGTTCCGTGAGAGTCGGGGTGCGCCTCCTCCAACATTTCCTCTGCCCTCCTTACCTTCTTCAGAGGTGGATTTAGCTTCAGGGCCTGTTACTTAGCCACGCCCCTTCTAAGGCCTGTACCGAATTTTGCATTTATTTTATATTCTTTTCCGTAAAGGGCCTCCCCATCCCAGCAACCGATAAGATTTAGGCCCCACAAAATCTGGATCGATCCCTCCTGTGCCTTCAAGATAGCAATGATAATATTTCCTGGGATTATTCATTTACACATGTTGGATTCCCAGCCTAGCCCAATGCCTGTTATGCAGTAGTTGCTCAATAAATATATAATACACGTTTTCAGGAAGGGCGTGTGCAGGTCCTTCTTTCTCACAGGGCATTTCGTAGTAATAGCATTTAAAATTCAAAGTGAGGCCGACAGGTCTACCGAACAGAAGCTGATTTGGTTCTCTAGGGAAAGATGCCTTCCCAGTGTGGTAGGCTGTCCTCTGTGCTTCCTGACCAACCCCAGTTTCACTTCCGTGGCTCCTGTCGCAGGATGCTGCCCTGGCCTCCCTGGGATAAGCGGGTTGTCCTGCAGACTCTCAAAACTGACCAGGGCCTTAACATCAGCATCTACTTGGGGTCAACCTTCACAAGGTACCTTTTGAAAAAATTAAAGATGACATGAAATTTTTTTTAACGTTTATTTATTTTTAAGAGACACAGAGAGAGCGCTAGCAGGGGAGGGACAGAGGGAGAAGGAGACAGAATCTGAAGCAGGCTCCAGGCTCTGAGCTGCCAGCACAGAGCTCGATGTAGGGCTCGAACTCACAAAGCCCAAGATCATGACCTGAGCCGAAGTCAGATGCTTAACTGACTGAGCCACCCAGGAGTCCCTAAAGATGGCATTTTAATCAAAACGGTACATGCTTATTACAGAAAAATAGGAAACTATAGCAAGAGAAGAGAATAAATCCCAGGAGTCTGCCACGAATTTGGTGTACACCCTTTACCTCTGTATATGTATCTAGATCTACTTATTTTTAAAACCAATCATAGTATATTGTGAACATCTTTCTGTATGTAACATGGTTAAATAATCAAACAACTTTTTAAAACTTTTGATAAAGTTGATATATTAACCTCTGACAGAAAGTGTTAATGGGTGCCTGGGTGCCTCTGTCCCTTAAGCGTCTGACTTCAGCTCAGGTCATGATCTCGTGGCTCATAAGTTTGAGCCCTGCATGGGGCTTCATGCTGACAACACAGGAGGCTGCTTGGGATTCTCTCTCTCTCCCTCTCTCCCCCCCTCCCTCTCTATCAAAATAAATAAACCTAAAAAAAAAGTGTCAAGTATCTTGTTCTAGTCCACACAGTACTAATGTTATTTATACTTAGGTAATATAAATAATATAAACCATATAAGTATGTAATGTATTATGACATAGATGTAATACCTATTTGTTACATGACGTAGTATATACGTAGCATATGCACACAGATATACATGATGTGACATATGTACATAGATTACATTGTAAACTGTGCAACATAAAGAGTGCAATTGAGTCAGACTTTTAGTTATGAGGTGACGCCACTTCGTTTGCACAACGGCAGGGGGCACTACTCACATAGACTCCGATGGCCGCTGCAGCCCTCCAAAGTGAATATTCAATGAAAACAGAAGATGGGTTCGTCCAGTGTTCCAGCTCGGGAAGTGTCACCGGTGAGCGTTTCGAAGTTGAGAAAAGTTCATTTGGGACTGATTTTTAAGTAGAAACACTTCATTTCGTCTGGCTAAAAACCGGCGGGAAGAGACAAGTTATTTGAAAACTGCTAGAGAGGGAAACGCTTCTCCCCTGGTTTGCCAGCTCCGGGACACCGTGGAACTTCCACGCCGGGACAGTCGCGGTGCCTGCTGGGAGTTGTAGTGCGGCCTCGCGTTCCGAGCGGCGGAACTGGGCCGCGCGAGACTCAGTTTCCCGGCAGGCCGCGCGCCAACGCCGGCGGCGGCGGCGGCGGGACTGGGACCGCCGCGCTGGCCACGGGAGAGTCACCCTGTCCGCGTTGGTTCCAGTCGTGACGATGGCTTCGTTCGTGACAGAGGTTCTGGCACACTCGGGGAGGCTGGAGAAGGAGGATCTGGGCACTCGAATCAGCCGCCTGACCCGGCGGGTGGAGGAGATCAAGGTGAAGGCTGGGCAGCCGGGGACCGACTGAAAAGGGACCCGGGTCCATTTGTGGGGGGACCGGGAAAGGAGTGGGGGCCGAAGGGCAGGCAGAGTGGGAATGAGCAGAGCCAGGTGGGGGGCTGAGCGGGAAGAGTGCGAAGTGGGAGGGCTGGAAGTGTTTGGATTGACAAGGGGGCTTCCGGAAGTGGGGGGAGCTCAGGCAGGGGTTGGGGACCAGGGAGGGGCGGAGGCCTGGAGGGGAGGGGGATGCGGTGGCCGGGGAGTGGGGTTAGGTTGGGGAGGGCCCGGTGGGGTCCAGGGATTTGGAGGAAGACTGAGGACACCAGCAGGAGGGGTGGGACTGCCAACCCGACGTGCCTAGCGAGGCAGCAAGTGAGAGGGACAGCAGTGCGGGCCGGACCCCTCGGGATCTGGGTGTATCCCCTCCACTCACTCTCCTTTGTAGGCGTTGTGGATGGACAAGATCGCTTTGGGAGAATGGTGTCATCTGAAATTGTTGTTGTTCAGATCTCTCTACGTGTTTATTAAACTCTGTTCTTCACCCCCAAGAGCTGTGAGGCTGTTCTGAGTGTTAGAAAACGTGTAAAGAGCACTTTGGTGGACCCCGCTCTCTTGAGGTTGATACAGACACACAAAGCAGTAGGCAGCCATTCAGGGTTTTCACCGGGCATTGCTGCCCTTCCCTCTCTAGTATTTACCCCCATCTCTGTTGGACTCATTTAGAGTTCCATGCGCCCATGTTAGGTCTGGATTCAAGGGAGCAAGTTGGGCACCCTATCACAAAGGCACGAGAAGTAGGTCTTCCTCACAACCCTTGATTTCATGAAAATGGTTTCCTGAATTCAGTAAGTATTCATGTTACTGGCATCTCTTCTTTTACACGGCGTTAGGGTTTTCCACCACTTTTTATATGGTGGAAAGACTATCATTAAGCTGCCTTAGCTCGGCACTCAAGGCTCCTGCCGTTCTGGATCCATCCTTTCCCTAGGTTTCCTTTACCGGCTGGAGTCTTGGGCTAACTGACAGCTACTTTCTGTGCTCCAAGCAGACCCTGTGTTTTTCCTGGTTCCCAGATTTTGTTTATGTTGTTACTTCTCCACCTTTGCCTATAGTATATCCACCCATTTTTCATGTTCACTCTCCAACGTAGTTTCCTGCATGAAAAATATCCTTATTTTCCTCCAGCAGCGGTGACCTTTTTCTCATTTGTGTTTTCCGGAGGACATTAACTCTGTTCTTTAATTACATTTTTCTGTTTTGGTTACGGAAGTGTATAGTATCTTTCCTACTTAAAAGCAGGCATAACTTACCCCGATATCTTACAAAGCATTCCGTGCAAAGGATTCAGGGATTTGTTGATTGATGAAACTCAAATTAAATTCACCTTTTAAGATCAGGCCTTAAAGTTTTATAAGCAAGAAGATAGAAATTCATAAATTGAAGCCTGCAGATTATGTATTTAATTTTCCCTTTGCTTTTCTGTTAGTTTTATGATTGAAGTTGGTGGCTGGAGTCGGAGCTCATCTAGTTCAACACGAACACTTCTGGCTCCCCATTTCCCAGCATTTGTACGGCTTTTGGGCACTGGTAGAATTTGGTGATTGTTGTCTTCTTGGACCTAATAATGTTATAGGATCCTTAAGGGTGAGAGAAATGTGTTTTTCAAAGAAACCCATTGGCTCAGAGGAAGAGTGAAGGCATGTGGGTACCTGGCAAGAAGGTTCCAACATGGAAGACGGGCTGTCTGTTTTTAATAGAGTTTTCTACTCGTCTCACTGTAATTCTTCTGTCTTACTTTATAGGGTGAGGTGTGCACGCTGATCAGCAAGAAGTACAGTGAGTTCCTGCCCAGCATGCAGAGTGCGCAGGACCTGGTTACCCAAGTGGATAAGCTGTCTGAGGACATTGACCAGCTGAAGTCCAGGATAGAGAGTGAGGCAAGGATCGGTTGTTATATTCGTTAGGTTTGCGGGCTGGTGGGTCAGCGTCCCGGTTCCTGAGACACTCAGTTCTGTGGAGAAGTTTCCAAGACCTCACTTTCCTTAGTGGTAGGTGGAAGTTGCCTTAGATCATTTTAGGGTAACTGCCAACTTTAAAATTGAAGTATTTTCCAAAACGATAATTTTAAAGTTTTTCATCGTAAATTTTTTAAAGATGTTTTTATTTATTTTTGAGAGAGAGAGAGAGAGAGAGAGAGACAACATAAGCAGAAGAAGGTCAGAGAGAGAGGGAGACACAGAGTCGGAAGACAGGATCCAGGCTCTGTGCTGACAGCTCAGACTCGAACCCAGGGACCGTGAGATCGATCATGCTGATTAGGGGTTTTAAGCATAACCTTGTTCCTCTACAACTCTGTCACAGTTCCAGTAATAGTTTCTTTAAAAAAACTTTTTTTTTTTACATTTATTTATTTTTTGAGAGATAGAGAGAGACAGCATGAGCAGGGAGGGTCAGAGAGAGTAGGCGACACAGAATCCGAAGCAGGCTCCAGGCTCTGAGCAAGCTGTCAGCACAGAGCCTGACACGAGGCTTGAACCCACGAACTGTGAGATCATGACCTGAGCCGAAGTCGGATGCCTCACCGACCGAGCCACCCAGGCGCCCCTCAAATAATATTTTCAAGGTGTATTGCAATTAGTTGATTGTTTAATCAGCGCTATTAGCGACACAGTGTCTGGAACAAGAGAGCCATGGGCTGTCCGTACCTTTGGCCGCCAGATTGTGGTCGGGGGAGTCTATTCAGTTCTGGCTGTTGCGTCTGAAAGGTGCCTGGTCTGAATGAGAAGGTCCGTGCTTAAACATATCATCAAAAGGACAGTGAAAGAAACTAAGGGTGTTTAGTTAGCCTTAGTAAGATGCAAATTTATGGCTGGAGAAGCAGAAATAGGTTGACTAGGTAGATATTATTAGAGGTTTCTTTAGTCATTTGGTATATTTATTGCGCCATCTGCAAGGTGTGAAATAGCTGCTGAACAAGACAGTTTTTAGTTTGACAATGCGAATCGCATGCCTAATGTAGATGACTAAAGTAGCAGGATACACGCTAAGTAGAAGTAATTCCGTTAGAGAGGGAAATACAGGCCGGCTTCGCTTCTTGTGGGAAGTAGTGTCAGACCCGAACCCGCAGCGCTTGGTGGTGAGACAAAGGGGAAGAAGGAGTGTTGGAGGCGGACAAAGGAGACAGCGTTGCAGAAGCACGGATGTAACGGAGAGGTGTCGCTTTGGGAGCGCTGTGGCCATTCCACACGGCTCGCGTCTGGAGAGTGTGGAGGGAAGGGACCCAAGACGAGAAGGGAAAGGTAAGCAGGGGCCTTGCGTAGCAAGGTAAGCGGTGTGGACGTTACCTCGACGGCACCGTGGAAGCCGTGGAGGATTTCCAGCAGAGTAGCGACATCGGATTTGACTTTTCGGAATCCCATTCTGCCTGCAGTTTGAAGAAAGGACTTGAGGAAAATGGGACGGAGAGACGAGAAGGCTGTTAGAGCGTCAGGAGGCAGTGAGACTAATCGGGAGAAAGATCAGCGGCAGCGACCGCGGAGAAGAGGTGGAGGATGACCCCTGGTGACATTTAGCAGACGGGGCGTTTGGGCTGTGACGTGAGGAGTGAAAGAGGGAGGCGTCAAGGGTAATGGAGAACCAGGTCACCCATGTGCCCTTCGCTGCGTAAGGGTCTAGAGACGGAGCGGGTTTCGTGGGCAGCCTATGGGGCATCCAACAGACCGTATTCAGACGAAAGCTAGACTTCGAGAAGAAACGAAGAGACAGACAGACAGACCTCGAAATGCAGTGGCTCAGATGGCTCTTTAATTGTATTGTTTAGGCTCTACAGCCGAGAACTGCGAGGGGGGCTCAGATTTTAATCTACCTGCACATTTTCATGGACGCCGTTGGCGGACCTGAGGCTCCCTGGGTGGGAGGTGAAGGGTAGCATGGTACCCATAGCAGCGGGCCGGTCGAGCAGAGGTTAGACGGCACGGAGGAGGCACGTGTGTTCTCCTGACTCAGACCGGGACGTGGTGCACGTCACGTCTGCTTCCGTTTCCTCGGTGAGGTCTCAGACACGTGGTCACGCTCCACAGCGAGAAGCTAGAAGGTGAAGTCTCTTCGGGCAGCCACGTGCTCTTGCTGTGGCCGAGTGGGAAAGTGGGTTTTAGGTGGCGGTGTGCACGGCACCCGTCCAGGTACATGTCTGGAGGTGAGGAAAGTGCTGTGGACTTGAGGTCGGTGTCCTTAGCCATGAAGCCACGGGAAGGGCTGAGGTCGCCCAGAGAGAGTAGCGAGCGCCATTTCTCAACCTCAGCCCAGCTGGTACTCGGGGCTGCTCGTTCTTTGTCTCTGTCGGCCGTCCTGGGCGTTGCGGGGTGGCCGGCAGTATCCCCGGCCTCTGCTCACCAGATGCCAGTAGAACTCCCTCAACTGTGACAACCCGAAGTGTCTCCAGGCATTGTCAAATGTCCCTTAACGGGAGTGGGGGGGGGGGAAGAAGATGATTTTTTGAGGAAGAGGGCCAGGGAGAAAGGACTATCAGTATGTGCGGAGGTGTCAGAGGGAAGACGAGGCTCCCCAGAGGAAATGGGTGGCCTGAGAACCTGAGGCAAGGCCGTGGGGAGTAATTCCAGGAATTAAGGGAAAGAAGTAGCTGTACTGACAGACAGTGGAACACAGGTGATGTGTGCCTTGGGTTTAGCAACAAGGAGCTGACTGGTGTTGGGGGCACTGTTCTGGAATAGTTTCAACGGAAGCCAGATCTCAGCGAGTTACAGAATGAAGGCGAGGTGAGGAAGGAGAAGCCGTGAGGATGGCTCCCTCTTGAAGGAAGCTTGGTCTGTGAGAGGGAGGAGACGAGAAGGCAGCTGCTGAGAAATACAGGTGGTGGCCGAGGGGGAGGACGCTTTTTCTCAAAGCTGGAGGGAACGTCAGCGTGTTTCAGCCGGAAGCAAGGAGGCTTGCTCTCGTGGGCATTCAGTCAATCCGTGTATATTTCGTAAATGAAGACTGAACGAGGAAGAGGTAAACGGACAGAAGGGAGGAAATGATCGATAAAGCGAAGTCCCTGATAAGGCAGGACGGGGTGGGAGGTGGATTCCGATTCAACACAAAATCCTTCTAATAGAGCCGGCGGCTGTGGCGTGAGCGGTCACTCGGCAGCAGGGACACCCCTCCAGTCATCCAGGCGGGTGAGCTCTCCGATGGAAACTGCTGCTTACCATGAGCAGTGACGGTGGCCTAGGCGCCTTATGCTGCTGGGAACGGGTGTTGCTGCGAAGGATCACGGTTAGGACTAAGCGGGCCACTTAAGATCTCTTCCTAACACGTTCTGTGACTTGGCTTTTATTCCCTCTTAACCAGCATTTAAGTTTCAACAGGAATCATGTTCACCCAGGAAAGCTTATTGGTTAGCTACAACCGTTGTATTTCTTAGATACCGTGTAGCCTAAAAGTGCTTCTCTTTGATGTGGGTTAGGTCCGCCGGGATCTTCACGTGTCAACCGCTGAGTTCACAGATTTGAAGCAACAGTTGGAAAGAGACTCGGTGGTTCTGAATTTGCTTAAACAGCTGCAACAGGTCAGTGACCCTCAACTCAAACCTTAGTGTTCCGGGGGTGAGAAAGTTACTTCTTGTCAGTTGGTCTCCTTGTTAAATGCGTATCCCCTGGTTCTCAGGTATTTTTTCATATTTTAAAAACAAAAGCAGACAGGCTTGACATAGTAGGAGGTATAAAACGAAATCGCAAATAACCAGGCTTATCTTTTCAGTTTTCTTCTGCTATCGAAGACTATAACTGTGCGTTAGCGGAGAAGAAGTACGTCGCTGCTGCTCAGCGTCTGGAGGAGGTATTGAACAGTCACACACTTTCCCCGCAGTTTAAGCAGTTAGCACCCTTCTTGTGTTCAGTAAATTTTGTGTTCCGTCTGTTCCTTATCACTGTACAAATATATTTTAATTGCCCCGAGTCCAGATGGAATGTCTAACGATCATTCCATTTCCCTGCCAGGCCCAGAAATGCTTGAAGTTACTAAAATCCAGGAAATGCTTGGATTTAAAACTGTTGAAGTCTCTCAGCATGGAGCTCACAATACAGAAGCAGAACATCCTCTATCACCTTGGAGAAGAGTGGCAGAAGCTGATTGTCTGGAAGTTCCCGCCTTCAAAAGGTGCTGCTGACGACAGCCGACTGCTTTGCTTCATCGGCCTCAACTGGCGTGGCCTCTGTGGGCCTCCTCCCTGCTTAGTGTTGGTGGACGAGGGGTTTCGTTCGCGGGTGGCCGATCGGCGCTGGATTCTCTTACCCGGCAGACTGCTCGCTAGGACCCACTCCCCTGGCCCCTCAAGTGTCCTCACCTTACCTCCCGTGCCTCCCTCTCTCTGTCCCCATCACGAGGAAGGCACCCGGAAGATGGGGCGGGTGGCGATCCGTGATGGCGGTGTGGTAGAGGAGGTCCCCGCGGTTTGAGGCCTCGCTGGGCTTCCCCTGCGTTGTAGGTACACCCGTTCCCTGCAGCCCTGCGCCCGCAGCTCACCGCAGCTGGGAGCTTCGAAAGGCTGTTCCACCATTTTCTCTCTTGCTGAGGAACGAAGACAGGGGGTCAGTGGCACAGGGGTTTGGCTCAATTTTTTCCAGTCAGGGAAAAGATCGTGGGCACAATCATGAGATACTCGGGGGTGCTTTGTAAGGTGAAGGAATAGGATTGCTCTGGCCCTTGCTTTGATTCGTGCTGTTTGGCTCTCAGCCTCTCTGTGCACACCTAGCTGCCCTCCGGGCCGGAAGTCTTGTTTACACAGAGTGAGACCTCCGGGAGGAGGTGTGAAGGACGTGCCATCACACCCAGTGTATTTTTCTAGTATCGAATCTTGAACATTTTAGTTTGTTTCAGGGGAAACCTCCCAGTCCCTCCCACCCCCGTCTCACATCCACGTGGGGCCTCTGAGTTCATAATATACATATGTGTGTACATAGACACACACACACACACGCAAACATACACGTACGTGTTTCATACAAACAAAATATTTCATATTTTGAAGGAAGTAATCTAGAAGATTTGGGGTTCTGTTTCTGAGCAGACCGTAAAATAAGAGAAGATAGCAGGCGTGTTAATTCTTCGTTAGAATACACCCTTTTTGTTAAACGTGTTAGGCTGTTCTCTGTACTCGGTGAGAAAGAGCATGAAAGAGGAGATCTTACATGAGACCAGGACCTCCCTTTTCATCCCTTATCTTCATTCGACTCATATTCAGTAAGCATTTATTAAGCACATCATTTTGCTTCTGCACTTAGTTGGAATATACGAAAACCAGTCATTTCCTGTTTTAAAGTGATGCCAAGAACACGTCTGTCATAACTAAAATTTGGTCCCGGGGGGGGGAGGCGCCTGGGGGGCTCAGTGGGTTAAGTGAACGACTCCGGCTCAGGTCATGATCTCATGATTCATGAGTCCGAGCCCCACGTCGTGCTCTGTGCTGACAGGGAGCCTGGAGCCTGCTTCCGATTCTGTGTGTCCCTCCCTCTCTCTGCCCCTCCCCTGCTCGTGCTCTGTCTCTGTCTCTCGCTCAAAAATAAACACTAAAAGACAAAATGAAATTTGGTTACGTGAGAAGCGTATTGCAATAAAAGCACAGCTTGAGGGAGCCCAGTAGAGAGTGAGCCCGAGGAAGAGAAGTGGGAGCGTCTTGTGTTGCTGAGCCAGCTGATGTCCTCCCCCTTTCGCTTAGACGCCAGCACCGTGGAGTCTTGCCTACAAACAGAACTTCATTTATGCATCGGACAGTCTCAGAAAGAAGAGAAGACCCCTGGGCCACCAGTCAGTTCGGTGCTCTTGGCGTTCTCTGCTCTTGGGGAGCTGCAGATGAAGCTCCAGTCGTTTGGTGAGGCATGCGACTTTGTTTCGTTTCCGTGAACCCTCCGGCCCGGTGTCCAAGGAGTGGCAGAGGAGTCTGTAAAATATTCTCTAGATAATATTGATGACGGATCTAGGGTTGGCCTCATGAGTCATCAAATGGAATGCTCATAAATGTTACCCTTTTCCTTAAAGGCTTGGCTCCTTTCTTGTCTTTACTTTTTTCCAACTAGCTACTGCTCTTTAGTTTACTGGACTTTTTTGGATAATTTAAATAAAAACCTGTAGACAAGTCTGGGAACCCTGGGCGGTAAAACCCGCAGCGCATAATGAGTGGTGTGTGATGTCCCATTCTCTGTATTTTTATTGTCGGGTTCAAAGATCTTCTTCTGGTGGTGTGGCATGCTCGCTCTTTAAAAGTTCCTTCCAGTGATTTCTGATGAACGTTCATAAAATTTCTCAGGCCAGACGCTGCTGAAGTACGTCCTGAGGCCTCTGGCGTCTTGCCCGTCCCTTGATGCTGTGGTAGAAAGCCAGCCTAACGTCGTCATTATTCGTTTCGAGTCCGTAATGACCGACTTGGAACATCCGTCACCTTCTGAGGTTTTTGCGAAGATCAGACAGGTGCTGGAAGTGCTCCGGAAACACCTTCTGGGTACGTGCCCCCAAGGCAGTGCGCTCGGGTTTTTACGTTTGGGGAAAGTCGGAATTGTTTTTAAAAGTAGGTACTATGTTAAGGTAGGCAAACATGCCCCCACGTGGAATTGTGTTGGAGGACTGAGGGTAAGTACAGTATGCCACCGAGTAAAGTTGCTACCTTCTTACTTCCTGTTCTGCTTCACGGCCACTTTCCTCCCCGTGTGGAAAGTAGGGTCACCAGGGGCTCCCCAGATTCTGGACTTGTAATCGCTGCTTAAATTCTGGGACATAATACTTCTCTCACTAGACTTGTGACATCACGTTCTGGGACTCTTGCTTTAGTTATGGGCGGAGCAGAGATGAACCAAGTACCGCACGTATTTCAGTGGGAAAATCCCGTTCGTCTGACAGACACAAACCAGCTTTCACATGAGAAATAAACTACATCCATCTCACGCGGTTGGGTAGGTCTTTATATATTGACGATCGAGAGAGCCAGTTTCTGGATTGCTCTGAACAATTATTTTTAGTTGTCGTACTGTTAAAAATAAGATGTTCTTCGGGTGCATTGATGCGGAAATTAATTACTGTTTGGCTTCCCTTCTGTATGCTTTTGTCGGTTGTCGTGCTCAGTAGTCAGACCGTCTTGATGGGACACAATAAAAAAATTGCTGGTGTTGTTTGTACACCTTCCTGGCGTCCTTTTTTTATGTAACATAATTTCTATGTAAAGCAAGGAAGGAATTGGTTCTGGTTTCAACAGGAGCAGAGATGAAGAAAAGTCTCAAGACTCATATAGCAGACGTCATCCAAGGTAGTTAGTTCTCTAGCTCCTTCACTTAGGGAAATAATACACAGCAATAAGCAGGGCTGTAAACTAGGTATCCCGGGCTTGGGAAGCACCAGAGATCTCTGATGCACGAGATCTCTAACACTCCCATCCGTGGGTCACGGACCCAGCCTGAGCGCCGGTCGTGAGAGCGAGGTCACCTCCTCTTGATGCGTTCTGTTCTGTCTCTGGGCAACTCTTGAGTTTTATGGAGTTTTTTGTTTATTTTTAAAAAATCACACCTACTGTATCTAAAGTAAATATTACTGGCAAAACCTCCATTTTGCAAATTAAATCTTCAAGGTAGTTGTTTAAAAAATTTGTTCAGAATACATTACTCTGTAGTGTCTGCTTCATCAATGCCGTTTCTACCATGTGGCATTGTATGGAACACGTCTAATTCCTCCCACACGTGATGGGCTTCTGAGTTCTTTACGGAAGCTGTTATTTCCCTGTACCTTAAATATAAACATCCTTAGGTTTTTGTTGAATGATATAGTTATAAGTTCTTATTCTCATTGCTCTTCTGTGAATATATCCCGTCTCTTCTGTAGTCTTATTAAAGTCTGGTATTCAAAACAGAGCAAAGTGTCGTAGGTATAGCGTGAACTGCTTCAGACTAGTTTGCGAGCATTCATGCTCTGTTTCTCAGTTCCGTGCTTCTGTGAATATAGCCAAAGGCTTTTTCTTTTTTTAAGTTTTTAAATTTTTATTTAAATTCTAGTTAGATAACATACAGTGCAATATTGGTTTCAGGAGTAGAA
The DNA here is from genome assembly GCA_004023785.1 of Mungos mungo. Lineage (NCBI taxonomy): Eukaryota > Metazoa > Chordata > Mammalia > Carnivora > Herpestidae > Mungos > Mungos mungo. The sequence continues at coordinate 17,853 of PISW01003990.1, read as the reverse complement.
GTCAGTGGTTCGTCACTTACGTACAACACCCGGTGTTCATCCTAACAAGTGCCCCCCTTAGTGCCCGTCCCCCGTCTAGCCTGTCCCCCACCCACCTCCCTCCATCAACCCTCAGATTGTTCTCTACCTTCCAGAGTCTCTTATGGTTCGTTTCCCTTCTCTTCCCACCCTGCTGTATGTTCATCTGTTTTGTTTCTTAAATTCCACATAGGAGTGAAATCATGTATTTGTCTTTCTCGGACTTGTTTCACTTAGCATAATACCTCCAGTTCCAGCCACATTGTTGCACATCGCAAGAGTTCATTCTTCTTGATGGCTGAGTAGTGTTCCAGCGCATGTATATACCACATCTCTATCCATTCAGCAGCGGGTGGACATCTGGGCTCTCTCCCTGCTCTGGCTATTGCTGATAATGCTCCTGTAAACATCAGGTGTACGTGTCCCTTCGAATCTGCATTTTTGCATCCTTTGGGTAAACACCTAGTAGTGCAATTGCTGGGTGGTAGGGTAGTTCTATTTTTTACTTTTTGAGGAACCTCCGTACTATTTTCCAGACCAGCCGCCCCAGTCTGCATTCCCACCAACAGTGCAAGAGGGTCCCCTTCTTCTGCATCTCCTTGCCAACATCTGTTTCCTGAGTTGTTAGTGTTGGCCATCCTGACAGATGTGGGGTGGCATCTCATCGTGGTTTTAATTTGTATTTTCCTGATGATGAGTGATGTTGAGCATCTTTTCATGTGTCGGTTGGCCATCTGGATGTCCTCTTTGGAGAAGTGTCTGTTCATGTCTTCTGCCCATTTCTTCACTGGGTTATTTGTTTTGTGGGTGTTGATTTTGATGAGTTCTTTATAGATTTTGGATACTAACCCTTTATCAGATACGTGATTTGCAAATATCCTCTCCCATCCTGTCAGTTGCCTTTTAGTTTTGCCGATTGCTCCCTTCGCTGTGCAGAAGCTTTTTATCTTGATGAGGTCCCTGTAGTTCATGTTTGCTTTTGTGTCCCTGCCTCCGGAAACATGTCTAGTAGGAGGTCAGAGAGTTGTTGCTTGTTTTCTGCCATAGAATTTTGACGGTTTCCTATCTTATAGTCGGGTCTTTTCGTCTAACGGCTGAATGCCCGGCTGAGCATTTTGAGTTTATTTTTGTGTCGGGTGCAAGAGAGAGGTCCAGGTTCATTCTTCTGCGTGTTGCTGTCCAGTTTCCCCAGCACCATTTGCTGAGGCGACCGTCTTTTCCCCTTGGATATTCTTGGACATGCTTTATCGAAGATTAGTTGGCTATACTTTTGTGGGTCTGTAGGCACTGTAGGCACTGGACGGGTCTCAAGGCTCCGAGGTGATGTGTCCACTTTATTTTAAGGGTCTTATCCCCTGAAGTCTTCCTTGATGAAACAGAACCAGGTTAAAAATTGCTAGCCTCTTTTATGGTTCCTCTTCTCTCTACATTGGTCCCCGATTCTTAACTATTATTTAATGAATTAGTAGTATATTTTAAATATAACCCCATTAAAATGTGTTGGAAAAAACGTTAGAGAGGTATTGAGGTCTTCTGTTTGCCAGGCCAGATATTACGCCGTAACGTAAGGTGCGTACTGATATTTTACTTAGGACAAACACGCAGAGCCTAGGCCGAGGTGACAGAGGAATGTTTATTCGTTATTGAAGCACCGGGGTCTTGTTCTAAATGAGTTTCAACTCGATATGCAGAACTTGTGAGTGCGTGTCGCCTGTCGGATCAGTGGCTTAGCCGCAGACGGTCACTGGGTGAGGTAGAGGGCTGCGTTCGTCGTTGCCGTGGGGTTCGGGCGGTGACGCGGTGCAGACGGCCCGGCTGAGCAGTGAACGTGGAGTAGTACCTGCGTGCGCGCTTTATCCCGCGCAGGCGGCGGGGTGGCTGTGGGACTGTCTGTGCTCTTTTCTTCCCGTCATCCTAAAGTGAAAGCATTCTAGAAACTAGGGAACTTGAGAACAGTCTGGACTGAGAACGGCTTCTCTTTAAAACTGTGTCTTTTGATTCAGATTTACCTCTTGATACTGACCTAGAAGACGAAAAACCCTCTGAGATCGTTCTGGCTGAGCTGCTCGGTGACATGATCTGGGAGGACCTGTCCGAGTGCCTCATTAAAAACTGTCTGGTCTATTCCATCCCGACCAATAGCAGCAAGCTAGAGCAGTACGAAGAGGTGAGTGCGGACGCGCCACACAGAGACTGTAGGTGCCTTTCGGTGTCTCGTGTGTTTCCTTGGAGACCTTTTGCTGTTTAGAGACATCTTTAAGGAAATGATTCATAGGAAGTGGAAGCAGATTTTCCTATTACTTCATTTCTCTCCGGGCTTTCTACCTTTTGATCGGGAAGGCGGTTTTCTTTTTAAGCGTATTTTCTTTAGTTAGATACTTTTGAAGAACAGTCCTTCTTGGATACTTGTGTCGGCTGTGGTGCCTACTGTGTGACACTGTGCTTTTTTGCTTCTTTTTAGTGTTTCCAGAAACACTAAAATAAACGTATTTATCTTAGAGATCTTTGCTCTCTGACTAGGTAGAGTCCGAAATTTATACCGGAGGTGCCGTTCATAGTGAGTTTAAGACTGGAAAGTATATAATGTATGCATTCCTGCTGACTGCTGGTCTGTTCCAAAACTTCAGTGACCAGCGGTCCTTGTGAATTTTTGTACGTTGGACTTGAAGTTCTCATATTGGAATGGACTATGTGTATGTAATTCCTCTTTTCCCCGTGTCTCTCTGTCTCAGATCATACAGTCCACTGAAGAATTTGAAAATGCCCTGAAGGAGATGAGGTTTTTAAAAGGAGATACCACGGATTTGCTGAAATATGCCCGTAACGTCAACTCTCATTTTGCTAACAAGAAATGCCAGGATGTGATCGTGGCGGCCAGAAACCTCATGACCTCCGAGATCCACAACACCGTGAAGGTACTGGGCCGTCGTGTGTTGCGTTGTGTTTAGGAAGCCGCGCCTGTTTGGGAGGAACTTGGCAGCACGGACGAGGGCACGGATGCCGAGTTCCCCGGGGGAAGTCACTCACCTTCTGACATCCGTTCTCTCCTTGTCCAAGCCGCCCTGCTCTCTGCCCCGTTCACGAGTACCGCGGGTCCCAGAGAAGGGAGTGCACCCGAGAGCGGTGTCTACGCTGCACAGCCCGTGTGGACTGATCACTCTTGTTGAAATGAGACCGTATATCAACCTATGTAGATATTTCTCAGCTTTATTACTTGAGTTTTTAGGACACAGTTTTGTGACGCACGTGATTGGGCTTCATTACGTCCCGAGAGTATGCCCTGCTGTGAACTTCATCCTTGAGGCTACGAGAGGCTCGAGTTTTGAAGTCAAAAAAAAAAAAAAAAAAGGTAGACTCCCTCTAGGGTATCAACAGTTCTCCGCGGTCAGTGGGTCAGTGGGCTCTGTAACTGGCATTAAGGGTAGTTTACCTCTTTGACCTTAGATAATTCTGTGTAGTTTCTTTTGTTTTCTTTTCGTATTTTACACAGAAGAAATAATATTTGGTGATTATAAGATATTACTTAGATTAAAGTAAAACATAAATTGGAGTAGTCCCTCACTAGAATATTCCTCAGCTGGTTTCCTCCTGTCACGGTGACAGGGACTAGGCTCTTCCTCCCTCTGTCTCTCCTCTTACCACGACCTCCTTTGCCTTGGGGGGAGCCTGCTACTGTGTCCCCTCAGCAGGACAGCTAATTAGCCATTTGACGGGCACAGAGTTTAGCACACTGGGGTGTTTGGGTTGTTAAGGGACTTCGGTCCGCTCCATGCCAGGGGCTGTTCCGTGGGATCTTATTTTTTTACGTAAATATCACTTGATGATGTAACTCTTCTTCTGCACAAAGGCAGTGGCTTCGGTCTCCTGCAGGAGACCTGACAGCCTTACAGCCGCCTCCATGGTCGCCCAGGGTCTGCGCCCCCCGCCCCCGTCTCCTGTTACCTGTTCAGTCACCGCGGCGCACGCCCGACTCCTCGCTGTGCCCACCTGGTGGCAGAGCCCTCGAATCTCTTGTTCCCTCTGCTGGGGACATGCTTTAAATTTCTCTCTCTCTCTCTTTTTTAATGGTTATTTATTTTTGAGAGAAAGAGGCAGAGAGGGAGACTCAGAATCTGAAGCAGGCTCCAGGCTTTGAGCTCCAAGCCTGACGCAGGGCTCGAACCCACGAACCACGAGATCACGACCTGAGGTAAAGTAACCGACGGAGCCCCCCAGGTGCCCCTGGGAGCATAGTGACCACAGACACCTACGCGACTTGTTGGCAATTCTGAATTAAAACTGTGACCTCGTCCTGTTCCTGCACCCTTTCCTGGCTTTATTTGCCTTTTATCTCTTATTATCAACAAACATTCCATATAAATTATTTGTTTTTTTCTCTCTAGAAAACTACTTCCGTGTGAACTTTTTCTTCTTTCCCTCCCCGCTGTTTTGACCACTCTGTGTCTCCACCACCGACTTCTGGCCCCTGGCGCTGTGTGCCAGTAAATATCTGGGAACTGAGTTAATGTATGTCCCACTCTCCTGTCTCCTAACTCCTTGATATAATTAGGATTGTTACTGGATTGTCTGCGGCTCCGGGCTGAATCTTTTAGCCTTGTTGGACCTCGTTTTCCTCTTCTGTCAGGTGACGGAGTTGAAGCCGCTGACCCTGAGCTCCCTGCTCAGCTCGTTCTCACACCCTGTGAGACCGCATTGTCTTCAGGGCACCCGGGGGCTCAGGCGGTTAAGCGTCCGACCTCGACTGAGGTCATGGTCTCCCGGTTCATGAGTTCGGGCCCCACGTCGGGCTCTGTGCTGACAGCTCAGAGCCTGGAGCCTGCTTCAGATTCTGAGTCTCCCTCTCTCTCTGCCCCTCCTCCACTTGTTTTCTCTCTCTCTCTACCCCCCCCAAATAAATAAACATTAAAAAAACAACAACCTGCATTATCTTCAGGAGCCCAAATCCTAGCAGTGGCATCCTCTAGGTCAGGTTTCTCAGTGGTGGCACTGTTGACATTCGGAACTGGGTCATTCTTTGCCGTGGGGGCTCTTTTGTAGGATGCTTAGTACTGTCCCTGGCCTCTGCCCACGTGATGCCACTAGCCCGCCTCCCAGATGCGACTCCAAAAATGCCCTCAGATGTTGCCGGATGTTCCCCAGGGGGCAGAATTGTCCCTACCCGTGACCCGCTGCTCTAGACCCCATCCCGAGGCTTTGCCGGGGCATCCCGGCCATGGGATTAGATCCAAACTGCCCCGCTTTAGGAAGGCCCTCCTTTTTCCATAAACCTTTTTCAGCTTCATTGCCTCTCACGGCCTTCCTCTAAATTGCCTCTAAACGGCTGCTGCTGTGCCTGCCGTCTTCCCCCAAGATGCGTTTGGTTGTTGACGTTGGTTCTGTTGGAAGGTTTTTACCCGACCGATACCAGCTTAGAGCCTCCATCCTTCCCTCTGGGTTCCCTCGGTCTCTTCAAGAAGTCACCTTTTTGTGAGTCGTGTGAATATTGGGCCCATTATTTTCCAGACAAACATCAGCGTCTTTTAATCATCTTAATAATTTCTTTTTCTTCTCCTTTCTAATCTTAGTCATAAATTTGACTGCCAGTTCCCTGATGTTCGTATTCTCATTTAACCTTCATTCTCGCCCTCTGAGGTAGATAGTATGTACCATTTTATAGACCAGGAAGGCAGATTTGGTGTTGGAACATTCATCTGAGACTCGGAGCTTCTCCCGTGCGCAGTGCCGTGTGGAAGGCTCTGCTCTTGCCGGGGGCCTCGTTACTGTTTGGCCCTGTGGTGTCCTTGGGGAGCAAGGTTTGGAGACCATTATTGTAGTATTATTCCTTCATTTTACAATGAGAAAATTGAGGTCTCAAGAGGTTAAATGACTTTGTTAAAAGTTAGGGTAAAAAATATTACAGATGCTTCCAGACTAGAGCCTAGTGTTCTTTCATTTAGGCTTGATGAGACTAGGAATTTTCATTCTGTATAAATGTCAGGGAAGCTGTTTCGGTTTTGGTTTGAAGCTTTGTTTTCTGTAGCAGAGGCTATGCTAGCCTGAATGGGTTACTTCTTTGACTAACCTAGCACGTGTTCTCGGTAGGAAATAATTTAAGACAACAGAACACAGAAATATAAAGGTCTGCAATAATCTAATAGTTTAGTCTTGGAAAGATGATTTTTAAAAAAAATATATTTTATTTTTGGGAGAGAGTGAGAGTGGGGGGGCGGGTGGTGACACAGAAGATCCAAAGCAAGCTCTGTGCTGACAGCAGCGAGCCCGAGGTGGGGCTTGGACATACGAACTGCAAAATAATGACCTGAGCCAGGTCGGACGTTTAACTGACTGAGCCGCCCTGGTGCCTCTGAGAAAGAGGATTTTTGAAGGTCCTTTCATTTACCTGAATGAAATCTTGGGCCAGTTTCAGAGCTTTGTTCTTTCCACCAAGTTTAAGAATACACAGAAAAAATGGAAGAATTGCACGGGAAAGGAGACTATTTCTTGTGACATGCCCTCACCCGAGACTGAGCGGTCATCAGACACTGCTGTGTTAACTCAAATCCTTTGATGGCGGTAGAACCACAACTTTACTACTATTTTTTAAATGTCTATTTATTCTGAGAGAGAGCGTGTGCACAAGCAGGGGAGGGGCAGAGAGAAAGAGAAGGGAGAGATCATCTCAAGCAGGCTCTGCACTGTCAGCGTAGAGCCCGACGCAGGCCGCGATCCCACAGACCTTGGGATCGTGTCCCGAGTGGAAACCAGAGTCGGACGCTGAGGCGCCCAGGCGCCCGCCTTCATCATCGCGCCGGCAACCCCGTCGCTCCCCTCTGATGCTTTCCTTTGAAGTGTTCTGAGGAAGGTGCTTTTTCTGTGTTTTCTGTTTCAATCCTAGATTACTCCTGACTCCAGGATAAGCGTGCCGGACTTGCCCAGTCCCCAGAAGGATGACAAGTCGGATGTACAGAAAGTGTCCACCACTCAGTACAACGAGGTGGTGAATTTAGAGCCTGAGCATTCGTTGGACCAGCATTCCTTTTCTTTGCCCACGTGCCGCATCAGCGAGTCTGTGAGGCGGTTGATGGAACTCGCCTATCAGACTTTGCTGGAGGCCACAACCAGCAGCGATCAGTGGTAAGAGTCCGAACATGGCCGTGACCTGCTTAAATGCATCTCTACACCAGACATTTGTTAAGAAAATTAGCTGGGGTTCTTTGGGTGTTCTTTAAATCCTCCTTCGGCAAAATAAATTTAGGAGTGACTGTTTTGTCACACGGCCTTTGCGTGGCCGTCACCTGAATGAAATACGCTAGGCCAGAAGTTAGAGCTGCAAGGCAGTGTCTCCTAAGTTTTTTGAAAACACAGAACCCTAAACGATAGTTTGTGTATCGCGTGTCTGTACTCATTCCTTCCTCGAACAGAAACCGTTTTAAACGGGACATACAGAAGCACAACTGCATGACGACTCACTTCTCCAGTACCAGACCCTGAGTAGCACCGCGCGGAGCAGACATAAATGACAGATTCCGTCGGGTTATCATAGCGATCGAGTAGTAGTGACACTGTTTTGGGGTGTCGTAACTGACTCGTTTTTCTAAGTCTTTGTGGAACTCCTTGGTATTCAAGGGACATAGTTGAAGATATTCTTACGTGGAAGTAAGCTGTGCAGACCTTAATGTTTGCTCAAGTGCATTTTAATAATAATCTTTAGGTATTCTCAGGCCAGACTTAAAGGGCAAAAAAAAATTTGAGGTTAGAGTCTATCCTAGAAATGTTGATTCGTCTCCTTGCGTTGGAGTAAGAAGGAGAAAAGCTGAAAGCTGACAGTCAGACCGACTCTGAAAGAACCAAACGAATGCCTTTGCGGACACCTTGCCCTTTGCAGAGTGCGTCACTGACTAGGTGACATTTGCTTGGGGCTTAGCTCCATTTGTGACGAAGGGATGGTCTGGGTGCCGGCAGACTGATAATGGGAAAGAGGCTTGGGGTTAACGCTGCTCTTCTTGAAACGATGACCAGATCCAGGGTTTCAGAACTGCAGTCTAGTCCGCAGACACCGGCTGAGAGTCTGTTTCTGTCTAGATTCGTGGCGTTTTCAGCAGTGACCAAGGCAGGTGTTGAGGTGGGGACTCCTGGGCGCTTGGCTTGAGTTTGTTCTCCTGTTGCCGAGACCCTCCTGCGTTTCTCCTGAAACTGTTGTTTTTCTTAGTGCTGTTCAGCTTTTCTACTCAGTGAGGAATATCTTCCATTTGTTCCACGATGTCGTACCAACGTATCACAAGTAAGTGCCCCCGTGTCTGGTTAGCGTATGTCTGAAGCGTTTGTAAGGTGGACTTAAACCGGTCATTTTATAGTCCCACCAAAAATATTCTGGTTCCTAAAATTCACAACTCCATGCAAGAAGCCATTAAAAAATGCATGTTTAAGGAATATTGGTCATTGGTTAATAAAAGTGTAAACATCTGTATATTTCAAAATTTCTCAGCTGACTCTAATTTGAAAACTAGGGAATTAGGAAAGAGTTCAGGGCTTTGTTCCATACAGAAAAAGGAATTTGGCGGGAGGGCAAGTGAGCCCCCACGCTTGTCAGTGTCAGCCTTCCAGGGGATCCGCATACGCAGCTTGGCTAGGTTTACGTACAGTGGCGACACAGGTCACCCCTGGCTTCTCTGGCTCGCTCTTCCGTGTTCGTCACTGGGACAGCCCTACGGGACCAGCCGCACTCGGGCGGGACGCGTCACTGTGAACGGGTGGGGGCGATGCGGCCGCGTCTCGTTATGTAGTTGTCGGGAGACAGTTCTCAAAGCCCAGAAGGGCCTGCGTGGGGCTTCGGTAACGGGTGGGTCCTTTCTTTCCCCGCCCCCGCCGCTGGCCCAGGGAGAACCTGCAGAAGCTGCCCCAGCTGGCCGCCATCCACCACAACAACTGTATGTACATCGCTCACCACCTGCTGACGCTCGGCCATCAGTTCAGACTGCGCCTGGCGCCCGTCCTTTGTGACGGCACCACCACCTTCGTGGATCTGGTCCCTGGCTTCAGGAGGCTTGGTAATGGAGCCCCTCACTTTAGGAAGTCGTGTTGATTGCGCGGCCCCTCGGCCCACTGTCTTTGTAATTCGTGACCGAGGCGGCTAGAAACTAGGTGGTGGTCCTGAGCTGCCCTGGGGAGCGGGAGAGCATTTTGTCCACGGCCGTCCCCAGGCACTTAATTTGCTACAGCGAATTCAGTCTTCGTGGAGGGGCTCCTTTTCCCTGCCTCGACTTCACGGCACGTCAGGGTTCCAAGCCGCGGTGAACTCACCAGGTCAGAGTCATGTCGGTAGAGTGACACGTAACGAGGCTTGTATTGTGGAAATCTGTCAGCATTGCCGGTAAGAGCTGACGAACGTCAGTGCCTGTTCTGTTGCAAAACCTTGAGATAGCTCCCCCCTTCCACCTAGCTTTCCTTGGGATTATTAAAAATCAAAAGAAATAGAACGTGGAAGAAGTCAATGTGTTTACCATAATGATAGCCTAAGAAAAGCGGAGGACCCGTATGATTCACTTAGCTTTTTACTTCCCGACTTGCCCCTTAGGTGGCATCGATGTCGCCAAAAAATAAGTAGCTGCTTCTTTTGAATAAGTAACGCTTCTTCCCTGACCCCGGTCACACTGTTGGGAAAGACTTCCTATCCCGAGAGTGGGTTTGCAGGCATGGCCGATGTGTCAGAGGCGGTCATTTCTAGTGCCCTCCCAGCAGCTCTGTGAGGTTATCCTGCAGGCCGTCGTTTTCACATACGCAGGCAGGCCCGTGATTCACGCTTGTCTGTCTCCTTCCGCCCAGTTTCGTACTGCGCAGCTGCACGACGGTGGCAATTCTGTGTTCTGTTTCTCCACCGCAGGGACGGAGTGTTTTCTGGCCCAGATGCGGGCGCAGAAAGGCGAACTTCTGGAAAGATTATCAAGTGCTAGAAACTTCTCCAACGTGGACGACGAAGAGAATTACTCTGCAGCCAACAAAGCAGTCCGGCAGGTGCGCAGCTGCCCCCAGCCCTGCCATTTGTACTCCTTCTGTAGATGAGCCCGTGGTCGGTCTGTGAGCAGCAAAGGACGCGTGGCCCATAGCTCGGCTAATCCTATGACCCCCCGTCGGAAAATACAGGAACCTTCACCAGGCGTGACACGGGTCTCCCCTTCCCTTGCCCCACCGAGCCAACAGCTGGCTCTCTCCATCCCCCTGGGAAGGTGGCTGGTTATTAATTAATAAGTCTTTCATCGCGGGGTTTTGACCCATGGACTCGAGTTTGGGAAATGTGAAACATTAGCTTTGACCTCAGTGCCCCTTCTCTCCTCCGTGATTTATCTTTTTTTTTTTTAAACGAGCTCATGGTTTTTATTTATTTATTTGTTGAAGTGAGCACGAACGTGCAGTGTCACATCGGTACCGTGCAGGTGGACAGTACTTAGAAGGCCACGATCCTGTGCGTCTCCCGGTGCTCCCGGTGTAGCTTTTCCCGGTGGGTTCCCGTCCTCAGCGCATGTTCTGCTTTTCATCGAGCAAGGACATCCGCTGGGGCTAAACAGTCAAGACGCTCATACTTGTGATCACTTTCCCTCCCCTCCTTAAAACGCCTCTTCTCCCAGGCGTGCACAGATGACACGGGTGAACGAATGTGGGAAATGGGAGTCGCATATGTCTCTTCCGGGCCAATAGCCGTGTTCTCCTGACAGGTTCTGCACCAGCTGAAGAGGCTTGGGGTTGTGTGGCAGGACGTCCTGCCGGTGAATATATATTGCAAGGCGATGGGGACTCTACTCAACACGGCGGTTTCTGAGATCATTGGCAGAATCACCGCTCTCGAGGTAAGGGCCGTAGGTGCCTCGCCGGGCTTGCGATGGCCGATTCCCGTCTCCGACTGTTGCATTACTAAGAAAATGGGGTTGAAATCTCCTTTTTAGTCACCGTAGATGGTAAAAGAAATTGTTCATGTTTCCCGTCTAACTCACTATAGGGTTATTTTTTCTGGTTTTGTCTTCACTCTGTTTTGCTGGCGACTTGCTAATTTCTCTCCTTTATCCGTATACAAGGAAATAGGACGATCCCTCTTCTCCATCTCGCATCTGTGTAAATTATGAGTGAGGAGGCCAGAAACTAGCTAGTCCTTAGATGTATTGTAAAGGATGAAGTGATGTATGTATTTAATTTGCACATGAACTAAACAGTTGAGTAAAGAGAAATGCGGCCTTCCGCGGGCACCCTTTCTAGCGTGTGGTTCTCCCTGGGATCCTGTATGTGAGCTCACAGGCAAGGTGCCCAGGCTCCTCCAGCTGATGTCTCGAAAGCGTTGACTGACTGAATCCTTGTTTACAAAAATATCCCCTGCTCTTCAGCCAGCGGCGCAACATTCTACTGGATGAACGGGCTCCATCATGTAGGCACGCTAAATTATTGACAGTTTGCTGAAACACGTTCCGTGTCACTCTAGCTTCAGGACTGTGGCCCGAGCTGATGAAATCTCGTGTCTGATAAGGCGCTCAGTCGGTCGGAAAGCATCTTGCTGCTGCTGACCTCTCAAACAGCTTGCACTCCCCACTGGCCCTTTGCTCATGTCTTTGGTGGCCCAATTCGTTCTGCTTTGTGTTCCCTCTGTGCAAAACCAGGACATCTCTACCGAAGACGGTGACCGATTGTATTCCTTATGCAAAACGGTGGTGGACGAAGGGCCCCAAGTGTTTGCACCTCTGTCGGAGGAAAGCAAGAACAAGAAATACCAAGAGGAGGTCCCGATCTATGTGCCCAAATGGATGCCGTTCAAGGAGTTGATGATGATGTTACAAGCCAGCCTGCAGGAAATTGGGGATCGGTAGGTGTTACCCTTTTATCGAGGCACGGTCTCCCCAGAGAGAGTCGCAGAGGGTCAGCGCCCCGGAGAGCAGAGCTTTCTCTCTGTGTCTTCACCGGTGGTGCAGGGAAGAGTTCCATACCGAGTGGCAGCAGTTGGGGCCTTTGTGTGGACGGGAATCACCATCGCGTGGCCCCCGCGGCCTCTTTCTCCTGTTTGGTAACAGACTTCTGGTGTCATATCGTTTTGGTCTTGAACATGTTGTCTGGCACGCTGTACAAACGGTCTTTCATTTGTAAGAAGTACAGCCTCCTGACACCTGGATGCAGATCGATGCCCATTTTAACCCACAGTGGATACATTTTCAGATCGGCTTTGATTTGTTAACAGGGAAGTTACTGGTATGGAATATTCAGCATCAACCACTGTTTGATGGATTAGCAGTTTCTCTGCAGGGAGTACAGTAGTTTTAGAGAGGATTTGTCTTGTGTCGAGTGTAGCCGACGACGGTCTTCCCATCGGTTGACATTGACATTGCCGTGTGCGGTAGCTGTGTGCTGTATTGTGTCGTACTTGGTATGCAGAGGTCGCTGATGCCGCACAGGAAAGGATAGATGTGCGTCAGGAACATTGTCTTGGTGGGAACTAGTAATCAGGGTGTCCCCATCTCACATAGGGGGTCCCTGAATAGGCCTTAAGGTCCATCTCCAGCCTCACAGCTATGTGTCGGCCTGTGTGAGCGTGGGTCATTAGTTTATTACAGATAGCCCGTGCGTTAGACCGGTCACCCAGATGTGTCTGAGTCGTTCTCAGCAAATACTGCCCGTTCTAAAGCAAAGAACGTGAGATCTCTGCCTGAAAAAAGTCACATCAAATCCTTCCAACTGCGTTAGGACAAGATGTAACGCATTTGTTACTTACAAGTCCTTCGTGGGTAATGAGCTGTCTTAGGTAGACTCTAGAGGGCAGCAGATAAGAAATTTCCCATCTGCCGCCGCAGCCTCATCATCATTCTTTGTCATGAGAACGGTTACAATGCTGGCGTATCCTAGCTTCTTTTTTTTTTCTGCCTAGGAAGAATCTTTCTCTTGGAGGTTTCAATAAACGTAAGGATATTAACTAATTTGGGAACATTTTTTTTACTGATGAAGCTATCTCCAGTGGTGTAGTTTAAATGCTTTAAAATCATAAAGTATACATATGAAGGAATACAGTGTATAACATAGTTACAGTTAAAAGAAGACAAGTGAAAGATTCATGCACCTGTGACCTAATTTAAGAGAAATGTTGCCGATCCTGCGAAGACCCCTGTTTTGCTCTCCAGATGCTTGTCCCCGCAGGCAGCCACTGTCTCGAATTTTGTGTTCCCTGTTTCCTTTCCTTTCCTGCATAGTTTTGCCACATTTGCACGTGTCTCTGAACTCTGTAAAGTCTAGGCCTCCTCGTGTCTGAACTTTCTGTAAACGGAAGCTTCGATAACTTGCTTCATGAGGTCAGCGCTGTGTCTCTGAAGTGGGCTCAGGACCGTGCGCAGGGCCGCGGGCACGTTTGTCTTCAGGCCGTGGCGCGGTCTGTTCTGCGGATAGTTCATTAGTTAGTCCGCCAGTGCTTGGCGCTGTCAGACGTCACCGTTTTTGCTGAAGCAGTTAGTGTGAAATGGTGGCTCCTCGTCATTGTAATTTACGTTTCCCAAAACTCTAAGGACGTTGAGCATCTTTTTATGGATCTTCTGTTGTAGTAAATTACCTGTTCACGTTTTGCCCTTTATTCTACAAGGTTGTTTGGGAGTTCACTATTGATTCGTGGGGTTCCCCATGTATTTTTTACACCCGTCCTTTGTGGATTAAAGTTTGTTGCCTGTGGCTCATTTTTTAAAACAGTCACAGATCCCCAGACTCCACATAACCATGTGAGGGTGCGGCCCTGGTTCTCAAGTTCAAACCGGACTTACTGAGTGTAGAATAAGGGGGAACAGTCTTACCTTCCTAACTCGGTCTCTTCATCTGACTGTGCTGATACCAAAATGCAGCCAAGAAACAGAGATTGAGTGGAGGATTCATGAAGAAGGGGAAGGATGCCAGCATCTGTTTTACTTCCGTTTAAAGCCAATAAGCAGTTGGAATGCAGCAGTTTTAAACTCTTGCTTCTCCAGAGACATGGCAGGAAATAGATTGTATCTTTATTTTGCAGGTGGGCAGATGGCAAAGGGCCCCTGGCAGCTGCATTCTCTGCCACCGAAGTGAAAGCTTTAGTCCGTGCCTTGTTCCAGAACACAGAAAGAAGGGCAGCTGCCCTGGCGAAGATTAAGTAGCCGTGTCCTCCCAGGAAGGCCGGGTCTTGACCATTTGGATCGCTCTCTCGGCCTACGTGCTCCTTTACAGACTTCTCGGAATCGTCCGTCTGTATTGGTGAACCGGGGAGACCGCGGAAGGCTGGTCTCACCCAAGACCGCCTTGCCTCCTGGCTCGGGTGAGGCTCTCTCGAAGAACTGAATGTTCAGATAGGCTGTCGCGTGAAGCGCCTCAGCGGGCTGGCCTCCTAGGCCTCCTCCCTGGGTAAGCCGCGGAGGGACGGTGCTGCTCCGTGCTGCTCCTGGGCCTTCTGGGGGCTGCGTCCATCGTGAATGTGCGGCCTGGCCTCCAAGAGTCAGGGTGAAGAATCCGCGAGCAAACCCTAGATGTATTTTGGGGGACGGGGAACTGTATTTGTCCTGGCAGGAATTAAGGAGATTTCCTTTAATATTTCTTTCCAATAAATAATGCTTTTCAGAGTTCAGGGTGATTGTCTCTAGTAACATGCGGAGCGTTGACAAAAGACACCAACGAGTTTTCTTGTCTTCCGTGCCGTTCTTCTTATTGACATTTATGGTCCTCACAGAGGACTCACTGACGTGTCCTCTTCTTTCTCCGAAGTCCTAGGATTCCTACGACTTCCTTTCAGTATACATTTTTGACAGTTTTTGCTATTTCAACCGAATTCTATTCTCTTGGTTGGGTTTTCTCTCTGTCTCCACCTTGTTCAGCCCCCTGTGTCTGCGCCCCGTCAGACGGCAGAGGTTGTCAGTTGATGGCGTCCCTCCGGCGTGTTTTACGCCCTGAGCTCTAACTCTGGGCTCCGGAGCCGGGGCCTTTATCCTCTGCACACGGGTCATTCCTCAGGTCGGCGTGATCTGTTTCTAACTCCTGGCGGCCATCGGACGAATGTGTCCTGACGGAGTCCTCCTCGGCCTCTGCAGGACTCCGGGGTCCTGGATACTTTTCATACTGAAACATGGTTTCCTCTCATGGAAAGAGGGCGAGGGGTGTGATCTTTAGGTGCTGTTGAGGCCGTTGCTGCCGGGAGGAAGGTCTCAATCCGGTGGGCGTCCTCCCTGCGCCCTTAACCCCTTGATTCCTGGCACGTAGGAACAATTGTTTTTTCCTCCCGTCTTCAGATGTTCTGCCTTCACCCCCTTGCTTCTGGCCCAGCCCCTCGTCATTCTGGTAGCACAGTGTTTCCTTCTACCTGCCAGGGGAGTCACAGGGTGATGAACAAGAAGCCCGCTCCTGTTCTTATTAAGAGGAACCGGGTGGTTAATGAGAAGCCGTTTGTCTGCGCCGAGCAGGCCCTCCCAGGAGACCTCACAGAGGGAAGAACGGCCTGAACCCCCTTCAGTTATTTGAGAACAAAGGGTTGTCTCTCCTGAGAGAGGAAGGAGCCATTTTCACAGGTTAAAAAAAATAATCTGCTTTGGAAACTTCGCACAATTTTAAGGAGCAGTCTTTTCTCCGCAACCGAGAGAATGGGGAGCTAAGGACGGAACTGAAATAAATGCAGCCCCGGACTGTTACACAGAACAGCAGATTTCTTTTGTTCGTAGAAGCTATTCCGGCTGCTTGACAGGTACAGCGATTTGGGGGTGGGAGCGCTTGTAACTGAAAGGCGCTCCTCACCTGCTCCTCCTCCCACTCGCGCAGAAAACTGCACTGTAGTTCTCCCGAGGCCGCGAGGAGGGCTGTGGCCCCGCGTGAATGTTTGAACACGTGGCTCACCTTCAGGCACACTCTGTCCTCCTCCCCGGCCAGGGCCCTGGAGGGCGGATGACTGAGCGCATGTCCGTTGTGGTCAGAGCCGAGCCGTCTGATCCAGGGCGTGGGAGTTGCGTTTTTCTGGCACCTCCTGCAGGGACCTCGAAGGTACGTGTTCTGATTGAGACCCGGAGCTGGAAGTGAGTCGAGCCTTCATTTGGAGAGAGCGTGCAGGGGATGGGAAGAAGGCAGCTTGAGGACACGTTCAGTGGGCTCTGGGGGCCGCCCGGAAGGAAGCTCGTCCCGAGTAACGGTCAGAACTGTATGAATGGCTTCTAAGAACGAAACTCAAGGAAGGTTCCCCAAGCTTTTAGGAAAAAAGAAAGGTTTTGTTAAAAAAAAAAAAAAAAAAAGCAAGACTGCAGACAACTTGAATCCGCTTGATGGTAGCTTCTGTCCCCATGCAGATCCTGAATTGTTGGATCCATGGTCCGTTTTGCAAGAAGACCTCTCTTAGAGGGAGACCCTCCAGATGGCACTCTTAGGCCTGCGAGCATCACAAGGCAGCTAGCTCTGGCCTGTGGAAATTTTGTTCAAGGCTTATATGCTGGCCCGGGTCAGCCCGGGAAGGTCATCCAGATCCTGAGCAGCATCTGTACCGGAGGCCTCGAGATGTTGCCGGAGCAACCACTTGTGAATAGATCAAACGGTATTTCCTTTGGTCAATACCATTGTTAAGGAAGATGTGGCTAATCGGCCTCCCACGCTGGCCCATCCGTGCGCCATCACTTCAGGCCATGGTTCCCGGCCTTTCATTCCGTGGCCTGTTCCTAATCGTAGACTTGATTTTTGAACATTTATTTTGCGATGACTTCCTCCTAAAAATACACATTGTGCTAAAAGCCTGAAATCTCCTGAAAGCTACAAAGTCCCAATTTTTAGTGGTTCAGTTCTCATACGGGTGAGACTGAATTCCTCACTTTGTCATGGGTCTGGTTAAGAATTTTGCAATGGTGGGGCACCTGGGTGGCTCAGTTGGCTGAGTGTCTGACTTCAGCTCAGGTCACGATCTCACGGTTCGTGGGTTCAAGCCCCACGTCAGGCTCTGTGCTGACAGCTCAGAGCCTGGAGCCTGCTTCGGATTCTGTGTCTCCCTCTCTCTCTGACCCTCCCCTGCTCACGCTGTCTCTCTCTCTCAAAAATAAACAGTAAAAAAAAATTTTGCGATGGCACGCGGTGTAACCAGGGAGCAGCCTTAGATGTCTCAAAGCCAAGTTATGAAACCTCTGCTGGAGGTTGGGAGGAGGGCATAAACCTGATGAGCTCTGCATGAGCTCTCCCCTCCACCTCAGAAACCGGGTGCCCTGGATTTCTTGTGTGGCGTGCAAGAGTGCCGTGGGGGGCTGGTACCGAGACAGACGCCTGCCCCTGCCCGGCTCCGCCTTCCGTGCAATTCGCAAACCCGCCACCTTCGTTCCTCTTAGCGCTTATGGGTGCTGAGCGTTGCCCCAGTCACTGAACAAGCCCCCCCGGCCCCCTGCAAACAAAGATGTCCTGTGCCTCTGGTGATTTAAATTATAGTGACGAAGACAGGTAATAAACATAAAGTAAGTAGACTAGGTAGTACGTCTGAGGATTGTAAGTGCTGTGGAAAAAATAAATGTAGAGTGATCACTGTGAACTCCGCTAGAGTCCCAGAGGAAGGGGAGAGGGGGAGCGAGCTGCTGTTCCGAACAGTGGGCAGAGTGCGTCTCGTCTCCTGAGATGGCGAGTAAGCTGTGTGGCTGCAGGACGCGGGCCGTCCGAGGCAGAGACCAGCCCTTGCAGACCCTCAGGTGGGGGAAGTGCCTGGTGAACTCAAGGAATAGCAGAGGGGTGGGGGGGAGAGCAGGAGGCGGGGAGGTTAGCACAGTACAGGAGAAGGTAAGATTGTGTAGGCCGTCGTTATCAGGATTTGGGGGTTCCCCCCCTTTTTTTTTTTAATGTTTGTTTATTTTTGAGAGAGACAGAGCATGAGCAGGGGAGGGG